>WEKX01019069.1:0-84098 GCA_013390025.1 Pitta sordida
CCATCCATATCATCAATAAAGACATTACAAAATTCCTGGAACAGCTGTTAGGGATTGCAGACATGCTCATTCATTTCAGTTACTGAGCTCTGAATCATCAGCCATACTTCACTTTCTGTCCCATTTAAAATGTTTTATTGCCTCAGACTTACTTTCTCTGCTGACATGTAAAGAGGATGCTGCACCTGAGCCATTGTGCTACTGATCACTTTGGAATCAGAATGTAGAGCACTATAATCAGCTACACATCCATGGGGGGTGACACCAGGCTGAAGTTAACTCAGCAGCTATTTTTGCTTACAGTTTTCCCTGTCTTCAGCTTTGTAACTGCATGGGTAAGAACCCCACGTGCCTGTTACAGCTTTGACAATGTCACATTGTGCTGTAAAATAAATCATCAACTCTCAATTATTAATTCCATAATAATACATATAAATACATCTAACACACCCCAAAAGGGCAGTGTTCTCTGTCTCCTAATGAAAATACTTACTTTTCTTAAAAGATTTTAATACAGTTGTGGTGTTATTCAACAAATCAAAATATTTTCAGATGCTAGCTATATACTCACTGCTCATTACCAATTCAATTACACAGAAATGAATGAAGCTCAGAAGAAATAAACTTACCACTTTTTGTACTGGTGCATTCTAAGCAATAGAAGATTAAAAGAAAAGGAAAGAAAATCTCTAGGAAGGAAATAAATAGTTCATCTTTATTTCACAGAATTACTGCTTGAGTAGATTTTATTTGATTCAGACCTATTTGCTCATCTGTAATTAATAACATTTGTTCGTCTGATTCTCTGTTATTGTGGGGTTTTTAATTAGCATGGATAAGTCACTGCATTTCCTTAAGATTGCATATCTCATTGTGTTTACCAAATTTACACTTACAAAATCAAAGGAGAAATTGTCAGAACAGCAGAAAAAAGTGGCTGGTTCTTTGCAGGAATGCATCTTGAAGTTAAATTCTTTGCTGTCTAACAAGGCACAGATTCTGATCTGAGTCTCTCCTCTATGTTATGGTATGTATAATACAGTGAATCCTCTCTGTATCGCGACTTCTCCTTCACGACCTCGCCCATTTGCGAAGCAATTTTTTCGCAAATATGATTTAGCGGTCTGCGAGCCCAGCTGCCTGACGCATGCGCAGTTTGACTCTGCTCTGCCGAGAGGCGGTGACGTGGTGCCTGTGGGGCGCACGGCTCCCCCGGCACGCGCGATTTACTGCAGTTTGCAGTGGCATTTAGAGCCACTGGGTCCCTGCCCCGGTCCTGTATGCTCCGCTGAGACCCAGCGCAGCACCACCACAAGACATGCCATTCCTTGTTACTCAAAGCCCGGGCAGCGCTGCTTCTGCTGGGACTGGGGGATGTTAAAGGGAAAAACCTCCCCCCCGCCATAAGTGCACGGGGTGTTGCAGTGTTGCAAAGTTAAGGTTTTTCCAGGCTCCAAGAATGCTGAACAGAGCCCCTTACCCGCTGTGGAGGCAGGGCGTGCACGCACGGGCTGGCGCAGGTCCTCCAGGGTCGGCGTTGGCACCGGGGTCGGACCGGGGGGCTGGGTGGGGAGCGGCGCGGGGTTTGGGCTGCGGTCACAGCAGCCATGCAGAAATGGTTCCTTTTGCTCGCCTGTGCCAAGACAGACTACGGGAAGGAGCAAAGAATTGTCTGCAGAGCTCCGGAGTTCCGGGGGGTGGAGCAATGGGCGTGGCCTGCATGCATATTAACAACCTGCTGTTCTTTGCAAGATTAATATTTCGCGAGGCCTTTGGCCTGTCCCTTTCCTCGTGATGGAGGAGGTATAACTGTAGCTCTCTGCTGCATTTGCTTTCTGACACCCTAGTTCTAAACTTACTCAGTTCCAGACACATCCATTACTTGCTGTCCTTTATGCACCCACTTATTGTAATATCTGTCAGATTTAATGAATTTGAAACTGCTAATTGGGTTGTCACATGTATCTGAAGATCGTTAAATCCTGAAGTTGAGGAAATGGACAGATGAAGAGGCACAAGCCTCAGTCTTTTGTCATACCAGAATGAAAATCAGCTGGCTAGATTCTAATCTGGATTCTATTTTGCCGAAACGGCAAAAGAAAGCATCATGCTGTAATTTCTGCTTCTTTTGCCATGGATTCATCCTAATTCTAACAACAGCTCTCTGGCTCTACTCTGCTGCATTTCCAATCTCTACTGAATTTCCAAATCTGTTTGTTCTACTTTTAAATGTAAGTGAGTGATTTTGTGATTCACTGTTTGCATTGAAGAGCAAACATGCTTGAAGAGATTAACTGAAGTGAAATCAAAATAGTTGTTTCAAAAATTTTATGAAGCTCACAAGCTACAAACAACTGGAATTACATATTCAAGGAATGTGATTCCTTTTGAATTATTAAAAATACTTTAATGTTTTGAAATGACAAAATGCAACATCTTCCCCAAAAAAGTATTTTACTAGGACTGAAAAAAATCCAAAGATGTTTCAGTCATCCTGGTTGTATTTGTTTCTGCACAAAACATTTTTAAGATCCCTTCACTCAGCTGTAACAGCAGTTCTGTGTCCTTCCAGAAGTGCTCCCATTTAATTACGGGAGTGTGTGTGCAAATTGGTAGAAACCAGTTTTCCACTGCCTTTGCATCATCAAGCATATAACATGAAGCCAAGCATGTAGAATAGCATATTGTTTTCATAAGCTTATACTAACAGCTTTCCATCTGCTCCACGTTGTATTTGAACAACTAGCTGCCCACAACCAGCCATCTCAGACTGAAAGAAGTATTTTCCTAAGGTTTTTTTACTATATTGTAGTGAAGTCACCACTGGGATCACAGACTCCTGTCCTCCGCATGGGTGTCTTCTGCTGTGACTACAGTGATCAACAGCAAATAGCTGAGCACACCTGATTAGTCAAACAGCAGATGCTTACATGCCTTTTGTTATAATTCAGTTCTACACTGCTGGTTGGGAAGAAGTTATCAAGCTTTACACCAATTAGAGATCTGGACCCATGAGGCTCGAACCAATCTGATGTTTCTCCTCCATACTTGGGCAGCTGACAGACTGTTCTTCATCTGGACCCAGACTCATGCCACATGAACTGAGAGTTGCTCTCTCAGACACTGTTTTTCTATTAGTTTTTTCTAAAATTTTCTTGAGCTATTTATTCATCAGGGAATGAATAGCTGTCAACTATTTTCAAAAGATCAACTGAGTCAGCCTCCTTCTCATCTGCTAGACTAGCATGTTGAACCCACTGAGCATCTCACTTCACAGAATCACAGAATCAGTNAATGCAGTGCCAGATGCACCAAACTGCCTGTTGGTACTTAAGGTACTCAGGTGAGATGAATAATTTTCACAGCTAGAAAGAATTTGCATTAAACATTACCAAAAATCAATTATCTTAATGAGTAATTGAATATCCTTGTGTTCCATTTCTTCTGAACATAAGTTAGTATTGTGCTGAATTATGATAAGTGTTTCTACTACAAATTGAAATTAATGTCCTCAAATTCTGTCTGATCATTCATTACTTTGTCTGTCTGATCATTCATTACTTAGACAAACATCTATATTCTTTAAGACAAAGCTCTATGCAGAGTCACAATAGAATTAATATGTATTCTCCTGACTTGAGGTTCTCTAGAGATGCAAAACAGAGGACAGAAAGTTTGGTTTAGATAGAAGTAGGAAGGTCTGTCCTTGAAGTAAAACTATGGGATCTGTGAGATCTAAAACTCATAGTCACCAAAGATAAGATCTCTGTTTTGGTCTTTCAGGATGTTATGTTTTTTCAGTTGTTTCAAATTTTGGAAATATTTGTATAGACAGCTGACTTTAATGTCTATATCATACTTGCATGCTCATATAATCTAAGCCTTATAGACTGAGGTTCCAGTATAATTTTAAATAATTTTATTTTCATTAAACATTTAGGATTATAGTCTACATTTTGCCCACAATTGCAGAAGACTCTCGATTATTTTGTATATTTTATTGACTTTCCATAATAGGGACAAAATTGTAATTCAAAGTATATATATGAAATAAAGCCAACTTTGACAGTATGCATTTTCTTCTTTGTATTATGCATTATCAAACAGCATGATAGATATGTTTAAAGAATAAGAATGCATAATACTGTATAAGCCAGGTTCTGCAGTGATAGTACATCAAGGTTAACAGAGTTTAGGAATTTCTCCTTGCTCTGAATGGTGAGGCACAAATATTATGACTGGTCCAATTTTAAAAAGGATGTTGAACTGCCTGAGAGGGTCCAGAGAAGGGTGACAAGGATGGTGAAAAGACTGGAGGACAAGCCCCATGGGGAGCAACTATGGGAACTGGGGTTGTTCAGCCTCGAGAAGAGGAGGCTCAGAGGTGACCTCATTGCTGTTTACAACTACCTGCGGGGAGGTTGCCGCCAGGTGGGTGAGGATCTCTTCTCTCAGGCTGACGACACCAGAAGGAGAGGACATGGCCTTAAGCTACGCCAGGGGAGGTTCAGACTGAATATTAGGAAGAGTTTTTTCACAGAGAGAGTGATCGCTCATTGGAATGGTCTGCCCAGGGAGGTGGTGGAGCTGCCATCCCTGGAGGTGTTTAAGAGTAGGCTGGATGAGGCATTTAGTGCCATAGTTTAGACAATGGGTTGGTGTCGGGTTACAAATTGGACTTTATGATCTCCAAGGTCTCTTCCAACCTTGCTAATACTGTGATATTGTGATACTGTGACTGTTCATCAGGTACCATCGATCTTTTTTAAGTTACTGGAGTCCTCAGGGTAGTTCAGTCTTTCCCAGAATTCACTGGAGGCTCTTCCAAATCCCATTTAAAATACGAGTTCCTGTGTGCCACTTTTCTTCTTTAGGAAAACACAAGACAAATGAACACATGAACAAATGAACACATGAACAAATGAACACTTTAAAAGACAGCCTATGGATGATACTGAAACAATTACCAATGGTGGCTTTTGTTCTCTATAAACTGCAGCCTTGGAAATATTTGTACAGCGGTAACTGCTCAGCACTCCATCAGAGGTGGACACAGAGTAAAGAATCCAACTTAGCTGTGATTTTTTTATAAACCATGGCTACGGGTAGGTAATAGAGTATGAGGTTGCAGAGTCATTTTTCACAGCAGAAAAGGCCTGCTGGGGAAATGATCTGAGTTAGGGAAACAGAATTAAGAATAATTTATAACTATTAGGTAAACTGTTTATAGTACACTGTTCATCTCAGCATGTGCTTAACTTTATAAGGAAGTTTGTTATGGGTTTTTTGGGGTTTTTTTTGTGACTCAAGTAGACAGAGACACACCTTAATTGAGACAAATGGGAAAAAAAATTGGACAAGAGTACTGTTGGCTAAGCAGTACACAGCACAGGTGGTATCAACATGATGCCTTCCCCTCTCCCTCCTACCCAAAGGGTTGTACCAACATAAATGCATTAGCAAAAGTCAGCCCATTTCCAGGTCTTGTTTTTCTACTTATTTTTGTTGACTTGCTAACTGCATCTGTCCTCATTAGTACATGCAATGTCAACTGATGCCTGGACCAACAGGTATGGGTATAAAATGGAGTAAAAAGATTCACAGTGATCTATAGTCCATCTGCCGTCAGAATTTCCCTGGCACAGCTGCTGGGCTTGCATGTATTCATACTGAGTATTCATGCTGAACTAGCTGAACTATCCAGTGTTTTTTGACAGTTTGACAGCATTAACTGGGAGAAAAAGTTCATCTTTTACTGATTCCAAGATACAATATCTCACCTCTGACTGATAATCACATTAAAAGGATAATTTAAATGTATAAGGCAATATGCATCACATGATGTTTCAATGAAATACGCAGAGCCAGATGTTTTCATTACACAGAATATATACTTCCAGTCTTGAAATCCTTTCAGCAATTACTGCAGGTTTTACAGAAACATTGAAGGCTGGGGAAGTACTGTATGGAAAGAAAAGGGAAATGTTTCATGTAAGATGTTAATACTGTCAAAATCCTCTGAGTGCCTCCTGTAGATATACATCCATGTAGCCATACAGTGACAACTCTATACTTTTTTCATTACCAATATGTAACACTTGAGAAAGAACCATAAAAAGCAACTAAGACAAGACAGTCTAACCCATCCCTGATACAGACCAGTAGCAGATGCAGAGGAATTAGGCAAGCATCAGGTACTATGTCTTGCACATCTTCCAGACCTCGATATTCCCTTCGAAGTCACATGGCCTTTTAAATACTCCACAGCTTCTCTGCATTCCCTGTCCTCAGCTATTACTTCTTCCACTGCAAACACTTTCATACTCTCAAACGTGCTAGTTTTTAGCCACAACTCAGCCCATCCATATTGCCTACACAAGTGTTCTGGTTTGAATGGTTTTTTTCCTCTGCCAGCAAGGGGGGCAGACTGATTCTTTTCACCCATGTTTTTTCATCTGTAAAATAGGACTAATGATATTTGCTTTAATTCACTGTGGTTTGGGATCTACAGAGAAGAAGTGTATAATCATGACTGAAATGTGAAAAGGCAAATGGAGAAAGTGCCTGGAAAACCTTACTGAACTCGTTCAATTGGAAGACACTCGGTAAAGCCTCTGGACTTGTTTGACTATTTTCCAGCTCTGATTCAGGTGATACTCTCTTTTTGTCATCCCGTGTTTTTTCAGTCTATTTAAAATCCTAGTTTTGCAAACATCACACCATATCCCTGTATTAATTCTTCTCTCACTAAAAGCTGTTTCAAAATCCAGATTGCCTTTCCCCAGTTGTATTTTTTTAACCCTTCCTGAGCGACGATCAAAAACCTTTGCCCTTAAGGGAGAAAAAAAGAGAGATTTTAAGCAAATTTACTCTTTAAACTTTTTATGTAATAATGTAAGGAGAAACAATGAATTCAGGAACTGTGGTAGAGAATTGACAACAGCACTTTCACAGGGCTCTGCAGAAACTTTGCTATTGTTTCTCTCACTGAGGCATTTAGATTGCCAGCAAGTGAGACAGGAAAGAGCTGCATTCATCTCCAAGTGCAGCTGGGTTACTGCATCAGAAAATCTTCATCTACGTAGTTCAAAGCAGTTATTTCCACCAATCTGATTATCTGTGGATTTACACATCCTGACTGACCATAGAGGAGTTTTTTCAGCCTGGGGACACTTCCTTGAGGAAACAGTGGTGGATTACTAACACTCTGCATGTGTGTATGTGTAGTTTTATTGTCTGTCATCTCTCTTTTGTTTGCCAGTGTGGATCAATATGATCAATACATGAAATAGCCATCTGAGAACGGAAAGGGGAAAGCAGCGTGAAGAAGAAAACCTTCGGGCTTTACAAATCCCTCCTTTCACCTCCTGCTGCTGTCTCCACCCTCAACACACTGTGACTCGTCCTGGCAAGCAGTGATGCTGGTCTGCCTGAACTGGATCAGCTTAGCCCTGTGCACTGCTCGGCAGCTGGCAGTGCAGGAGGGCTCTGTTTTCTCTGCTGCTGCAGGAAGGAAACTCCCACCTCCACCTGCTCATTTTCATGAATGCCTCAAACTGTCTCGGATAAAACAGCCTTCTGACCTGTGCAAATGAGCTGGAATCTTAGAAGGATTAACCCGCCTGGTAGTTGAATTTACAAAGACTGAAAGTCCAGGTCCTTTCGAGAGAGTGGAGGATGACACAGGGAATGGGACTATGACCACATGCAGAATATGCTCTGGAGCCGCAGATCACTCACACTCTGCTCCACTTATCCTTTTGCAGGGGACCATGGGGAACAGGTGCTGAGATCAAGTGCTGGGCAGAAGCAGCCGTGAGCTGATGAAGATGGAGAATGGCACAGGGGACAAGCAAAACCACACTGTACTGCCACTATCAAGCCAAGAGATCATTACAGCTGAATACCAAGTGGTTACCATCCTCTTGGTCCTCCTTATCTGCGGACTGGGCATCGTGGGAAACATCATGGTGGTTTTGGTGGTCCTCAGAACCAAACACATGAGAACTCCCACTAACTGCTATTTGGTGAGCCTGGCTGTGGCAGATCTCATGGTACTTGTGGCTGCAGGACTGCCTAATATCACAGAAAGCCTGTATAGATCCTGGGTCTATGGCTACGTGGGGTGTCTCTGCATCACTTATTTCCAGTACTTAGGGATCAATGCTTCTTCTTTTTCCATCGCTGCCTTCACCGTTGAAAGATACATAGCCATCTGCCACCCAATCAAAGCTCAATTCCTATGTACTTTTTCAAGAGCCAAAAAGATAATTATTTTTGTCTGGGCTTTCACCTCCATATACTGTATGCTCTGGTTTTTCTTGCTGGACCTTAATACAGTGGCCTACAAAGAGACTACTGTTGTGTCCTGTGGCTACAAGGTGTCCAGAAGCTATTACTCTCCTATCTACATGATGGACTTTGGTATATTTTATGTTGTGCCAATGGTATTGGCAACTGTCCTCTATGGCCTGATTGCTAGAATACTGTTCCTGAACCCCATCCCTTCAGACCCCAAAGAAAACTCCAAGATATGGAGGAATGATGTGACTCACCAAAGCAAATCTGTGAATTCCAAGATGAATAACAGGAGCTTCAATAGCACTATTGCTTCCCGAAGGCAGGTAGGAAATGGCTTTATGAAATGTAAACCACATTTGTTTTAGAGTTCATTATTCTGAAGTTGTGGAAAGAGGTAAAAATATATTCTCTTTTTTGCTAAGTAGTCAAGTTGAAATTCTGTGATACATATACACATACATATAAATATGTATTTTTTTCTTGCCTATTCATTATTACTTACTGCAAGGACTGAAAAATAAATAGTATTTTATTTCCTGTATGAAAAAGCAATTAAGATGTGTCAATTATGAATGAAATGTTTTAAACTATGGTTATTTATATTACAGTCTGACAGTAATTTTGCCAAATATACAAAGTAAATCTTGAGTTATTTTTGGGATCTGAAGAGAAGAAACCAGCCTGGGAATTTGGGAGACTTGAGGCTGCCCAGCTAAGGCATTATGTCACTCAGAAAATGCAGTCTGTCTCTGTCTCTAACTCTCTTGTGAATAGTCTATTTAAGGAAGTCTGTATATAAAAGTTCTTTGTAACTGCTGAATATCTTTGTTATTTGGTCTCTCATGAAATATTTTTTGCTCAAAACTGAGGCATAGGTTTGACTAGCTTCTTGTTATATTGTTAAATATGTATGCTGTTGTGTGTAGTAATAGTGGTAAAATATAGTTAGTAAATTGGTGCAGTTATTTGTACGAAACGACACTGCATTGTACTCACACAGCGTTCAGCAGGTAACACAGTGCAACACAGCAGGTAGAAATTACAAGAAACACTAAGATCATCCTTCACAGCTGACACTCGGGAGCAGGCTCCAGTTGGGTCAGGCAGCTTGATGAGGTCACTGGGAAGCAGTGCTCTGTGCTGAGAAACTTGGCTCTCACCACTGCAGGGCAGTCCACCTGGTTGCTTCCCCAGGCTTCTGCCTGCATGCACTGTACAGCTCTCTCAGGAAAAAAAAGCTGAGATATGCATCTGTTCAGACAGTCTGAGTGCACCACTTGTGTGATGGGTTGAACTTCATATTCCTCAAATCACCATGCTTTGAAATGCACTTTGAAATGTGGGCTAGTTTATATTTAGTTTTGTTGCCAATTACAGTTAATAGTCAGATAAAAACTGTTGAATGTTGTATTTTTTGTCTATTAATTAGTAGAAGATAATTTGATCTTCAAGTTCTCAATATCACATTAGCATACATACTTGATTACATATATCACAGTATCACCATATCACAGTATAGATAAGGCTGGAAAGGACCTTGAAGATCATCTAGTCCAACCTAAGTGATGTGCATTACATCACTTGAAAAACAGACAAATCTGTTATGTTGAACACTGCTGAATATAGGAACTTTTATATTATGAAACAAAAAAGTGAAGATAATAATGTGATATCTTTTATGTCTTGTAAAGACAAGTTTTTCTAAAGACCTAAGTAACCTGAGTGCTTAAAGGAGCCTCATTATGACTAAAGCCTGCATTTGCATATAGTACAACATAGTAAGAAAAGCAAGGATAGTGTAGCATTATTAATCATATATTTTTATGTAATAGCAGCATGAAAAAGACAGCCAGTGGTGTAAAATGAGAAAACACTAGGCCATATTAAAAAAACCCTAACAAACTAGGATCCCAACAGTTAATAAGACACATAAGTGAAAATTTCCTGCTGCACTGGCAAAGGCATGTTTATCTGACACTGTAATTTGGACTCACAGTGAGTCCTGCTGTCTCATGAAACTGTCTGTACGTCGTCTCAGAACTGTACTTGCATTACAGGAATTGAGTTGTATACAATGTCTAGCGTATGATCTGTCGGAAAAATTAGGTGTACACTTCCTACTTCTGTGACAGTTCTCATATTTACCCAAGAACTTTCCTACAAAATTAAATTGTCCATGTTTCTGTAATGGGTTGGGTCCTGCTGAGGATGGGGGAGAAAATAGGAAGAATTCCTGTTCTTCATGAGCCAAGCTAAGGACAGGCAGACAAACTATCAGTTATTGCCATGGGCAATGTAGTACTCTGATGTCTGTGTAGACAATTGTCCAGTGAATGCCTGACCTGATGTCATGCATCTGTTAGTTGGGCTTAGTCCCATTGTTCATCCAAGCTCCACAAATAGTTACTTTCTTACTTTAAATGTGGATTTTTTTTTTCGGTGATGAATAATTATTCCCCATTGAATGGATTTGCTTAGTCTGGAGGCACAGACTGGAGCCAAGCTGTGGGGAAGGGAGGCAAAGGTGAGGAGTCCTAAGGCTTCCTGAGGCAAAGTGAGTCAGTACTGAGTCACCTCACTCCTTGCTGCCATGTTCACAGGAAGTGCTTTTTTAGTAGTGGTTTGCAGATAAGGAAATGTCATCCTTTGATCTATCCGAGGCATTCACATTTTTATTTTTGCTTTATTACAATGCCTGTGCACAGAAAACCAGAAAAAACAGTCTATAAGTTAAAATGAAATGTATCAGGCAGGTGACAAAAAAAAGAATATACTAGTATTTCTTAGAATACTTTTTACTTCTAGTGAACACATCTGTGGGGAAATCAAAAGGAGGATGAAAGAAGGGGGATTGTAAGAGAAAACCAGAGAAAACTGTAGCCTTTGAATATGTACATTTAAAGACATAAAGATATATCAATTTATAGAGTAACCTTGCTCTCATCACATTCTTGATAATACCTATAACAAAACAAAAAATTGGTTTATTTGTATATATGTCTTTCTAGATAGATAGGAGAAAATAAATTTGCTAGGCAATGAGGTGGCAGATTTCCATATAATGAGCTATCTGATTAGAAAAGAAGTCAATTATACACTTTCTTATAACTTCAAACTAAAACCCACTTCTAAAACTAGTGTGTGTTTGTGAGTGATCTTGTTGAAGGTATCTGTCTGTCCCTCTTGTGAAACTCATCAATTTACATCTACCCTTTCTGGAAGGGTAGATGTACATGAAATAATGACCCATACAGCCAGGACATATCTGCATTCTCTGGTTATGGGAGTTGCTGTTACATTAAAGTTTAGCTTCATGTACATGGAAAGCAGGAATAAAGCAAAAGTAAAAAGAAATTCTTTACACTAATCTGTCAATAGGCACCGACAGTTTCATGTCAAGAATAAAGGCAAATATTAAAAAAACCAAACAAAAACAAAGCACAACCTAAAGCAGCAGATGTACTTCACCGAAGTCTGCCCCAATGTTTTTAAGTTCACACAATTAACCAAGCCATCTCCTGACTTCCATGGGGCTGTGCCATCATATCATCCTACTGTCACATCTCACTGTACTTTCTACTTTGTTTATTAACATATTTCAAACTTCCTTTAATCTGGAGACTAATGAATAACATATAACCTAGAATGAAATGATTTACAAAGCAAACACTTTTTTAAAGTGGGTTTCCCATTATTTTTTGTATTTCTTGTTCACTTCATTTCAGGTGTCCTGGGTATTACCAAAGGTTGTTTTTGCTTTATTCAAAATAAATTTACACAATAGAAGAAAGTTGTTGTAACAATCATATTTTATCAATAATCTTTTTTTCCACTGATTGTGTAAACTTTAATTAACATTTCAGAGTAAACAACAAATTATAAAAATCTCATTAAATACTGAGGATTTCAGGAGTAAGAATAGAAATAAATATAATATTTCTCTTTTTAAAAAATTGTTTTTGGCTTTAGGAAATTGTTGTAGGGTGACTGTTTGACTAAATAACCTAAAAAAGACTCAGGTTCAATTACTCTACTCTGTATTAGTCTAAAGGAGGAGATCTAATGTGGCTGGAAAAAAATTACTTTATATGCCTTTTTTCTCATTTCAGTCAACACCTACTTCCAGTGTGAGAATTTGAAAAGTCTAAGGTCTACGAGAATTTGAAAAGTCTAAGGTCTACAACAATTAGTTGACTGGGATATCACCTGGAAAGAGTCACTTAACAAAAACTAGAAAGAATTTGGAGCCAAGTTTTTTGTCTTTCTTACTGTAGAAAATCTTTCTGAATCAAATTCTCATAAGCAATTCCTACTAAGGGGTCTATCCATTATTTTGCTTTGGCCCGAGAGGTGTAGTACATGTAGAACATGTAGCACATGTTTATTCCATGAGTACTAACTCATGGAATAAACAGTGGGGTCTGTTTATTTCGTGAGTACTAACCTTCTGCCCCTCTTATTTTTACCTCTGTGTCCCCCCAGGTCACGAAGATGCTGGCTGTGGTTGTGATCCTATTTGCATTCCTATGGATGCCCTACCGCACGCTTGTTGTGGTCAATTCATTTGTCTCCAGACCCTTCCAAGAAAACTGGTTCCTGCTATTTTGCAGAATCTGTATTTATTTAAATAGTGCGATCAATCCTGTAATTTACAATCTCATGTCCCATAAATTCAGAGTAGCCTTCAGGAAACTTTGCAACTACCAGCAGAAACAGGAGAAGAAACCTGCCAGTTACAGCATGCCCCTAAATTATAATGTCATCAAAGATTCTGATCACTTCAGCACTGAGCTAGAAGATATTTCTGTCACCAATAACTACATGGCCTCTGCCAAACTGTCCCTTGGTGATACGTTTTTGTCATCTGAGGTAACAGTTAATACATTTCAGTGTTTTTTGTGGAGTCCTCATGGAATGGAGCATGTTGCTGGGCATGGGGCTGTGCTGGGATAGCTTTCAGCAGGCATGGCTCTGCAGAGGGCTGAGAAAGGCTGATGGTGAGAGGCAATGCAACAAACAGGGCATGGCAGGGAGTGGGAACTGCCCAGATCTGTAAAGTAATGTTTTCCAAGTGCCTTGTACCAAGCATGTGGGACTTGGAGGATCTGCAGCAAGGGGAAGGATGAGGAGAGACACACAGGTTAAGCATTATTTTCTGAGGAGCAGAGGGCACAGTGCCTCACATACATGACTGGCAGGAGGGTGATGTGGGTACCTGAGCTCAGTGATTCTTCCAGGCATACTGCAGCTGCCTGCAGTAAGGCCAATGGAGCTGGAGCATTTGCTTGCGCCTCACCCCCTGGCTCCAGCTAGTCCAGTGCCACCATGCAGCTGGTGTTAAAAGAAGACATGGCTCTACTGTACACCAGCACACTGGTCCTGAGAGTGCTGAAAGCTCCACTCATTTCTGTGCCAGCTGCAGCATGCCCGTGTATAGCTCATCTCTCTAACCCAGCTCTTTTCTACATGATGTTGCATATTGCTGTTTTCACAGTTCTTTTTTACATAATATGTAGTACTTAAGTGCTGTTTGAAAATCAATACACTTTAGATCTTAGAAATGTAGATGATCCACAGGCAGGCTTAATTTTTATTTGCTTTTGTAGATGATGTGAGAATTAAATTTTTTTGTTTATTTGCTTTTTCTCTCCTCATTTTCAGGCCTGAGGTCCATCTTATTCTACTGTATGCAGCCATATAAGACCTTTGGATGCTTGTTCCCAAGAAACTGTATGACATGTAAAGACATTTCTGCTCACACACCTGCCTGCTCCCTACAAGAAAAAGCAGCCTCTTGGGGAATGAAAATGATAAATGTAGTACTGAAGCTAACTGAACAAAACACTTAATACAATGTAACTTTGGGCAGGTGAGTTGGCTTCCCTGGAATACCCAAATTCTTTGTCTCGTTAACTGGCAGAAGAGAGGTCTGCATTCTCAGAAAGAACAAGGCTTCCTAGGATGTGTCCATGGATGCAGAGTGGGGCAGTGGCTGATGCTCCCAGTAAAGCTGAGAGGCAAGGAGAGGAGCTGCTCTCCTGTGTGGCTTCACTGGACAGTACCAGCAGGGCCTGTCCAACAGCAGCCAGAACCACTGCTGATAACAATAACTACCTGCCAGTGACTCCCTCACACCACATCAGTGCAAATCTAGTTGTGGGCATCATAGCGCACTTCAATAATCAGGTGTGAGGGATCTAGGTTTATGTTCACCCCTCTGGGGTGTGCGTTCGGTCTCTGTACGGGCGTTAGATGGTGAGTTGGACTAGATGATCCTTGTGGGTCCCTTCCAACTCATAGTATTCTGTGATTCTGTGATCTAACAGCAAAGAGTGCAAAATATTTCTTTTTGTTGGTTTATTTTTACCGTGAGCAGCATGAAATAGGAAGATCATTCAATGAATTTGCAGCAGGGTGAATGAATAAGCAAATTTAAAAATCAGTATGAAGCTTTTAAAATATCTTGTTTTTTCAGCAATATACTTTTTAGATGTAGCACTTTAAATGTAAGTCTCTGTAGTCACTGAATCCTGTCAAAGCTTGACAGATATTAAAGAATATTAGACAGGCTTTTACTAGTTCCTTCTATCTTGATCCAATAGCAATTGAGTCTAAGAGTGCTGCAGGGGGGTTATAGCTTCAATATAGGTAATGGCTAAGGACAAGAGGGAAATTCAGTGAAAAATTGCACCATTGAATTTTTTGGTCTCGAAGTTTATCTGTTAGAATACTTTAGGACAAGAAGTGTTGTCAGAAGAAAAGTCAACATGGTTTCTCACTTGCCAACACATGCTCTTCCCATTATAAATAGCCTGAGGCTGCAGTCTCCCTGCTGTATCCACAGACAAAACATTAGATACTGCTTTGGCTTTGCTCTAGACCTGCTTTTGTTCTTGATAGAATTATATTTTCCTGTTTCTGTACAGCAGTTAGAAAAACTCAGGAAGGTGCTTTGTTTGTTATGAACATTTTGTACAGCATTTGTACATGACATTTAGCAACCTGTAAAAATCCTTTCTATTCTAGTAAAAATGTGGGATGCAAGAGGTATTCTATCCAATGTGGGATGAAAGATGTAGCCTCTCCTGCACTCTAAGGGTTTCCTGGCTAGTATTCCTTTGCATACTTGGCCACTTCCTAAATTCAAACCACATTCACTTACATTTGCAAACTTATAAAGAACTAAAATATCCTGATAGGCTTCAGACTTAAATGTTAAATTTGTGAGCCATGAACTTGTGTCTTCTGCATCCTGTGTCCAGTTCTGGGCTCCCCAGTTTAAGAAGGATGTTGAACTGCTTGAGAGGGTCCAGAGAAGGGCGACAAGGATGGTGAAAAGACTGGAGGACAAGCCCTGTGGGGAGCAGCTTCGGAAACTGGGGTTGTTCAGCCTCGAGAAGAGGAGNACTAGGTGAACCTGTGGGTCCCTTCCAACTTGGAATAACCTGTGAACCTGTAAAAGATTCTATTCAACATTCTCTTCTTGGCAAGTAGGAAGCAAACAGATTGCCTAGAGGGCTTGTGAAGTCTCCTTCACTGGAGGTATTCAAGAACTTTCTGGATGCAATCATGTGCCATGTGCTGTAGGACGTCCCTATCTGAGCAGGGAGGTTGGACCAGATGGCCCACTGTGGTCCCTTCCAACATCAGGATTCTGTGATTCTGTGACTGTGATTNAGGGAGGTTGGACCGGATGGTCCACTGTGGTCCCTTCCAACATCAGGATTCTGTGATTCTGTGACTCTGTGATTCTGTGACTGTGATTCCGTGATTCTGTGACTTTGTGATTCCGTGACTCTATGATTCCATGATTCTATGAACAGCCTGTATCCTGCTCTGTCTGCATCCTTGCTTTTACTCTTGTTTTAACTTCACAGAGCTCCACATGCATGTTCTAGTTTGGCAGGGTGCTGGCACGGCAGTGAAGGGACTAACAGGAAGGAGATTTTAACCAGCTGTGTAGGTGTGACCAACTTCCAGGAGCTGGCAGAGCTTTGGCTGGAGCAGAGCCAGCAGTGGAAGCCACGTAGGCCGTGTTGCAAAATCTTTCCTAAATCCTCCTCACTGGGGCTTTTCTTTATTTATGGAGGAGTTGAGGCTTGCGATCTTGTCTGCCTCAGCAACGCAGGCCACGAGGCACATGCAGTGGGGTCTGTTTCTGTCCAGATGCTCCATCACTGTGGTGACTGGAAGAGTCCAGATTGCTTTTTACATAATAAGGAAGAACTAAAATGACAGAGTAAGTCATATGGCAGCCAAGCGAGTAAAGTTGGTTGGGGTTTAAGAGTCAGAGAGGATACCAATGTATTCTTAAGTTAGTACTAACAATTATATCTCATAAATAAAATTCTTTAGCTGCAACACACACTTTGAATAAACCCTTCATTTGTAGAGCCTGATTTGAAATCACAGAGTTCTATGGCATCTTGCTGCTCAAGCCTGTTTAAAGCTATAGTTTTCCACCACAAATGCAAGTCAAGGAGAGGTACACAACCTGCGTAACATTTCCTCCAAAGCACCTATCAAAGAGAAATTAAATTATCTGGGAACCTGACACAGGGATTTATGTTTTCTTAACCAAGAGACATATTCCAAGTTAAAGTAAGTTCCTGTATCTGACTGGGCAAAGACTTCATGTCTGTGAGCCAGCACCACTTGCTTCTGATGAGAGCTGATTTCCAGGTCTGAGCTGGAGGGAGGTGTGGAGGAGACCATCGGTGGAGCCAGTGCCTGGAAATTCCTTTGCTAGCATATGTTGTTTTTAGTCAGGCATCTTTCAGAGCAGGCTCTACTTTCCAGACTTTCTAAAGAGATGCTAGAAATAGTTCCTTTTCTGACTTAAAAAGCAAGTGAATGTGCAGGACTAGCAGCAGGCAAAGAGTGCTTTCCACAGAAACCTGGCTGTCCAGTGAGGAGCAAAACTGGCTGCATAAGAATTTAGCTCAATATTAATGTAATAATAGTAACACAAACTTACACTTTTATCTCAAACCTTTTCAGAGAAGAGACTGAGCTATGGATTTTACAGGCTGACAATATAAGAAGTCAATTTACTCCTGTATTTGACTTATTGCTCAAAAAGTAATTTTCTGCTTTCTTAGCCTCTGTTCCGTAGTGGGCTTTTTTGTTTGTTTTGTTTTGTTTTGTTTAATTTTGTTTGTCTGTTTTTCTTTTTTTCAGGTGCTCAGGTGAGGTACTTAAACCCATATTCTTAGTGAGGTTTCACCAAGGGCTAAAATCTGTGTACATGATTTTGTACACACCATCACTTGTAATAACAAATGAAAAGGAATACTTTAATTCTGCTATTTATTTGTGTAAATAGAAATTTTGATGCTTGCAAAATTGTGTGCAGAAGTACCATATTTAAAATGTCAGATTTAAGTTAAGGTGTGATTTTAACTCACTATGTGATGTGTGACTGTGTCTTTATAGATGATAATTATGAAATCCATGCTAGTTATATATTGATTTCCACAGTTAACACTATGGCTTTGTTAGAGATCATTGTAATGTGATTTGTGATCTGTTTCTGTTTCTCCTTCTATCAGCAGTCAATCTTTTTTCTTGTACCTAGGTGTTGCAAATTAGGTATGTGGGCATGTGTGTATTTAAACATTTGCATGGTTTTAAATTACTTGATAATTATATCACATGTTTTTTGCTAGAACTGAAAGTGACTGGATGGCAACTGCTGACTGCATTAATATAACTATGTATCTTTACGTACTTATTTTGTGGATAATAAATTTGCTTGCAACAGCTAGTTTGAAAAAAATTATCTGATTGGTAGCAATATTGAAATCCATGACTATGTCCTTATTTAATATCTTTGATGTATGAGATTGCATTTTTATTGCACTTTTGTTGGAAACTTTACCCAGAACGTAACAGAAGAGATGCCAGTGTAGCATCTGACTTCTGGAGCAGCATTGCTTCCTTTGTGAAATACTGAGATTTCAGAAGCTATAGTGTTGGTAGATATTCACCTGAGAAAGGTCAGGTATATTTAAAACACACTTTGGTTCAAATTATCACATGACCTCTTTGAGGTCAAGGTTAAGGATACACGTATTAAACATGTCAAAGCAGCTCCAATGTATTGTGAAGGAGTTAATGACACTCCTATGGAAATAAATATAACAAGCCAAAGGATATAACTCTCACTAGCATCCCTTCAAAAACCAACAAAATGGATTGAAAAACTGATCCTACTTTAGGAGCTGCTGCCATAACTCCCCAGCCACACGGTGAAGGTTCAGATCAGTTACTTGGTCTTTGGAAGCTGACAAATTTTGCTTTGTTGTTTTTTTAAAACCTATTTCAAAAATCAACAAAACAAAACAGCTAAGCAAAACACCAGATCTGAGCATTGTCATCATGGAAAATCAAGGTATGATTTCAAGAATATGCAAAGCTAAATTGTTCTTTCAACAATGGTGCATGTACTTATTAATTTCTTTAATACATGTGTATACAGTTGTTTCATTTGTTACAAACTGCAGTGGAATTTGAAATTACCTTTTTATGTCTTCTTTTGACAATTTGGTCTTTGATGTTTTGTTCTTTTCAATAAGAGTTTGTTTTCTCTTGTTTCTTTCATTACTACTGACATACAGGGATACAGGAAATGTCAATTAATTGGCCCAGACAAAGTGATTTAGATTCCAGAATCCCCTACTTTGGGAGCTTTTTTCCCACAGAGGTGGTTGACTCGCCAAGCCAAGTGTTCAAGGGTAGGCTGGATGAGGTGTTAAGCAATATGATCTAGATGTAGATGCTAGGTTAGTTGGGCTATAGGTTGGACTAGATGACCTTCAAGGTCCTTTCCAGCCTTATCTATACTGTGATACTGTGATATTGTGAGATGAATCCTGGAAATCTGAATTCCCACAAACCATGTAAGAGCAACTGGTTTAGAAGAAATTTCTTTTTTACCTGATAAGAGTAATTCTGATTACATTCTGTCACTGCATGTGATTTATACGTTTGTTTATAATAATGACTGTAAAATTATTCAGAAATTTTTTTCAAAAGAAGTATTTTGTAATTCTTTGATGCATGCTACTGTGGAGATTAATTTGTGATGGATTTTTGTTGGTACTCTAATAAAATGTTGAGCAAGATAATTATACTGCAATTTTATTTTTTTAACAACCACTTGAATACATACCTTTTTTCTTGCTCTACTTGACAGTGGACAGATAATAAAAGGACGTCCTTTGTCATCTGTAGGGGAATAAGCATCATGGAAAAAGCAAGAAGGAAGAAGGAAGTGCGGTTTGTCAGTAGTGTAGCAGTAGTTACAATGCTTAAATGGAAAGGGATTCATGTGAATACTTGCCTCTGCTACAGGGATTATTTATGTATTTTGTACTGGATGTCATTAAACAAAAAAATCCAAACAGACCCCCCCCCAAAAAAAAAAAAAAAAAAGAGAGAAATAAAACTAAACCACATCTTGGGAGAATGGACAGAGACCAGAGGTCACTTTGTTCTTTGGTCACCACAATCAGTGTAGTCAATTCTTGTACTTGATGTGTACTGCCTTGCTTTTCTGGTGATGTCAGCCACTTGTGCTTGGACCCAGCCTCAAGAAGAGGAGTGGAATTACTTGGTTTGCTCTAATTTTCCTCAAGGTAATGCATAGGAAACTTGGTTTCCTGAGAATCTGGATATACACAAATGCTGAATTCCCTAGAGACTGAACTAAAGCCAAATGCATATCTCTCATTTTTTGGATAAATTCTCTATCACTAGTGGTAAAGACAGAGGGTTTAAACTCCAGTCAGATCTTGCTGCCTTTTGTAAATCCCAGGTAGTAGGTTTCTTAATCTTTTGATTTGTACTCAACTCAGGTTGTCTTCATGAGGCTAGGTAACCATGGTAGGGGTTGACCAGGTGGAGAGCAGCTCTGCAGATATGAGGCACTCTGGATCTTGGTGAACAGGCTGATCATGAGACCGGTTGGAGGCCGGTCACTAGTGGGGAGCCTCAGGGTTCAGTGTTGGGACCTGTCCTGTTCAATATCTTTATTGATGATCTGGACAAAGGGATGGAGTCTACTATTAGCAAGTTTGCGGATGACAGCAAGCTGGGGATAAATGTTGATCTGGAGGAAGGTAGGAGGGCTCTGCAGAGGGACCTTGACAGNGAAGGAACTTTTTCACAGAGAGGGTGATCTCTCAGTGGAATGGGCTGCCCAGGGAGGTGGTGGAGTCACCGTCCCTAGAGGTGTTTAAGAAAAGGTTGGATGATGTACTTGGTGACATGACCTAGATATTAGGGTAGTGTGTTATAGGTAGGATGGTGTGTTGGTAGTAGGATGGCAACAGGTTAGGTTAGGTTATGTAACAGGTTTCACTAGATTAGATTAGGTAATAGGGGATAGGTTGGACTTGATGATCTCTAAGGTCTTTTCCAACCTTACTGATTCTGTGATTCTGAGTCCAACTCTTAAATGGCACCACTGCCTCCCTGGAAGGAATCAACCCCCCAGTCTCCCGCATGAGAGGCGGGGACACTCAGCACTGTACTGAAGTGGATTTTATATTCAAAAAAGACACCTTTACTGATCCTAAGGGGAGACGCTGAACTCCCTGAACAAAAGTCATGTTGTATTTTGTTGTAGATAGAAGTGAAGGATACTGCAGGGCAGTGACTAGTATAAAATAGAGAAGACACATACATCATTTGCAGTGCTTGCTAAGTATGTGACATGAGGGATCCTGAACCATCTTGAACCACCATGGAGCTCAAGGGTTCAGATCCCAGATTCTCCTACAGAAAAGTGGAAACTTAAGTTGAATAGGCAGAGTCAAACCTGTGTTCTAAATATAAATCTCTTTAACTAGACATGAAATTTTGAAGACCCTTCATGGAGGCAGGTCTCAGCAGCACTGAATGCTGACTAAAATTTCTGATGACATTTCTAGAACTTCTATAATTCTAGTGAGATTTCCTGTAACAAATTCAACCTCAACTTATGAGTATCCTACAGCAAAAACTGTTGTAGCTTTATCTGCAATACTGTCAATATATTTGATTCTCCATGATGAAGCACCAAATGGGCCAGAGCATGCCAGGTCTCTTGAGAAGAGGATATAAATCTTCATCTCTGTTGTTTACGAATCAAATATTTACTTCAAATTTGCTGCAAATATCGTCTTTCTATATTAGAGCTAAAAACTTTTTCTAACTGGATGAGTAATCAAAGCTGAAAAGTGCTTATGTTTGGGTGGCTAATCAAAGCTGCAGAATGCCTGGTTGCTTATAGCTAGACATGCTTTCATGTTCAACCAGATAATTAAAATTGAATGTTTTTCTGTGCAAAATGATATACTCAGGGCCTTATTTGCAAAATATTTAAGCATTAGCTGCTTGAATTATTTGACAAGCTAGAGAGGAAGAACTAAAGAGCCCCATAAGTATCTAAGCTTTGAATTAGTATTTGTTTTCTGCCAGTGGAAGTTTAACTTTTCAAAGTAATCAAAGTTGGAGGAAGATGTTTCTTAAGCAGTGGCTGTGTGTCTCAGTAATTCCATCTGCTTCAGCTAGGAAAGGTTAAAAATAAATCCACACAATCAGGTGCATTGTTTCAGTCACAGCAAGTATCAAAATAATGGAGGACTTGGTAATTTTTGTCACCGATGCCTTGTTCTTGTGGGGGTACTTTTCAATTCTGAGTCATTTGCAAGACTTTTATCATTATTGGGAGGCAGGTATTAAGGTTACTCTATAGACAGGTTTCTGGAAGTGGCTTCCTTTTAGAGTCTCCAAAGTGACTTCCCTCGGATTCTCCAGCTCTAAGTGCAAGAATTTTGATTGACATCTTCATATCTAAAAACTGAGTGGGATTTAAAGGCAGAAGTAGATACTCAGAATGTCTGACTTCTCAGTCCACATATGGAAATTTATACCTCTACAATTTAGCATTTTCATGTAATGTAAGCAACTTCATATGTTGCATGGAGGCAAATTGTACTGAGATTCAGTACTGTAACATCCAAACTGGTGGCAATTGCCATTCAGACACAGTAGTATGATATAAATTCTTTTGGCAGAATTGCATGTAGGTTGTTCAAGCATTGTCGAAGCCAAATATATGGAGCTTGAGCCACATGAAGAAATAAAGGTGCTGGATGCATCTTCGTTAAACAGAGGGAGTAAAGCACTTACGTATGTGGCAGAATCACCACAGATGTCGATGGGACAAGATTTTTTCTCATTTCAGTGTCATTTTACTTTCACTGGAGTGAGAGGAACAGGCTCTACAAGTTTATGAATGAACACCAAGTAGTAGAATTTACAGCTATGAATGGAAATTTTAATCAAATGCATTTATAAACATTCTTCTATCTCGAACAGTTACTTTAAAACAGTTCAGCCTTTCAAAAGACAATTTTTTTACTGCTTCCTCTCTGTTTTCACCTTCTACTGTTCCAAGGTCCAGGAGAAACAGGGAAAACTAGATACAATGCCTATATTTTACTAGAAGGGAAGAAGGTGGCATTGGAAATTACAGATATAGCCAGCTAACAAAAGAGGAGCAAAAATATGTTTGTTAAAATGCAATAATGAGAAACAAAAAGAGCTATGTTTATATCCAGAATTCAGAAGGGGTTTTGACACTGTCTAGAATGATATTTGCATCAGTCAACCAAGGAACTAAACTCTAGAAGAAACAGCAAAATATAATACAAAATTAATTGAAAAGCACCTTCCCTGGTGAGTAACTTCAGTGTCTCAGTGACATTAAGAATGCCGCAGAGAAAAGTCTGTGTCTGCTTTTGGATTATGAATTTTAAGAAAGATATAGGCAAGCTAAGAACATGAGGTAGATTGTTAGAAATGACAAGAGCTTAAAAACTGGTGACTAATATGGAGACATTGAAGGATTTGAGATTTGATGTAGAAAAACTTAGATTGAAAGATGACAAAATAACTATCTTCCTAGCTTTAGGGCTCTGATCCCAATAAATGTGCTAAAACTTACAAAAATTATCTTCATTTGCATCAGAGACTCTTTAAGTGAGCTATTTTGGGCCATAATTTTTTAAGGTGAAAAAACACTGGAACAGACCAGCAAGGAGAATTTTAAATCTCCTACACCAGATATTAAATGTGTGCTTGCAGGAGACGTTACCTGTATTTGGGAGTACTTCTGTTCAGTCTTAAACTATTGGGATTTGCAGCTGTATTCCTGGTCTGATATCTTGTGGCATGAGCTCTAGAGAATATATTAATATAAACCAGGTTACTCTGAAAGGAGTACTTCTTTCCCCGGACATGAGGCACCAAGCAGCCTTATTCTGTTCTGTGAATACTTCTATGCTATACAGATCTGTAAAGATTCGTGATATGTATCTGCAAACTTTGAAACTGCTCCACCTTGGATTGATGCACATATTTGATGCATTTGACATTAGGGTTATTCCCTAGGTCTCTGTCATTAGTACTGTGACCACATGATCAATATGGCTCAGCTAAAAGAAGTAATTTTTATTTCACTAGTCCCCAAAATGTATAAATTTTAACTGTGGAGGAGTGCCCTTATATTTCCCCTCAGCTGATAACATGGTTTTCAAAACAGACAAAGCATCATAAAGACAGGAAAAAAAGAAATTAAACTGTTAATAAATTTGGCAAGATCAGGCTTATTTCTTTGGGTTAAAAATGCCATTGGTAAACAACCATTCGATCTCTTTAGACAAGTAATTATAAATGAAAGTGACTATAAATGTATTTTAGTTACATTTCGGTTACACTGTAAAAAGAGAAAACTGCAGGTACTTACTTCAAACATAGATGTTAACTGAGGAGCTTCAAAAACAAAAGAAGTCATTAAAAGAATTTTCATTTGAACCACAAGTTCTCTTAGAGGCAAATCTAAGGGGGTCCTGGGCAACAGCAAGTTGAATATGAGTCAGCAGTGCCCTGACAGAAAGAAGTGTCCTGGGGGTAATCAAGCAAAGTATCTCCAACCAGTCAAGGGAGGGGATTATCATGCTCTGTTCTTCACTGGTGTGGCCTCACCTTGAATATTGTGGTAATTTGGGTTACCAGAATACCAGAAAGGCATTAAGCTATTAGACAGTGTCCGAAGGAGGGCAAGGAGGATGGTGAAGTGCCTTCAGGGGAAGTCGTATGAGAAGCAGATGAGGTCACTTGGTCTGTACAGCCTGGAGAAGAGGAGACTGAGGGGAGACCTCATTGCAGTTACAACTTCCTCACAAGGGGAAGTGGAGGGATAGACACTGATCTCTTCTCTGTGGTGAACAGTGACAGAATCCATATGGCATATGATTCTGTGAACATTCTCTGGAAAATTATATTTGTGAAAATATTAAACTGCTGCAAAGAGTTTCCAGGTTATTTTGTTTCCATCTAGAAACAAATCTTTCCATTTTGGAAGCAGGAATTGTCACCTCTGGTCTTCCTACAGTTCAAGTAATAACTTAGGAGTTTTCTCAAGGCTCTCAAGTGCAAAGACAGATCACAGTTGTTTTGTGATAAGCCAAAAACTCCAGGTGTATCAAAATGTTTTGATTATTTATAATTTAAAGTTCCTTGATGACTTTTTCCTTTATATGTAAGCATTTCTTAAACACATCTTTTATATTTTCACTCATGTATAAATATTCAGGGAAATTCCATTCTCTGCACATGTTTTTAATCATCTCAAATTATCCCCACATTAGGTAATGAAGTTTTTGTCTTCCTCTGGCTTATGAACAAATTCTCTGACACTCATTTTAAAAATACAGAGAAACCTGGAGGCATACCAGACCCATGCAACAATTCCTTTGATAATTGTACACAATCTTCCATACACCTGCAGACTCTTAGTGGATATCTTATGAGGAAAGCCATGTGCTATCCCTGACATTTCCCCTTACTGGAGAAAAAAGGCTCAGGAGACACCTTGTTGCTGTCTACAACTATCTGAAAGGAGGTTGTAGCAAGGTGGATGTTGGTCCAAAGTACCAAGTAAAAGGAAAAGATGCAATTTCATCAAGCTTGCCCAGGGAGGTTTAGATTGGATATTAGGAAACATTTCTTCACTGAAAGGGTGATCAGTCATTGGAACAGGCTGCCCAGGAAAGTGGTGGAATCACCATCCCTGAAAGTGTTCAAAAGCTGTGTGGATTTCTCATCCTTTCCTTTCACAAAGAAAGCAAAAACAACACCCTGAAAAAAAATAATTAAGAGCCGTCTTTCTTCTCTTTATAATAAAAATACAAGTATCTATTAAAAATGGGAAGCTCGGCTTTAGATCCCTTCAGCCTTAAATCCCTTCAGCTAAGGTGCCCTCCGGACATGATACATGTGTTAAAATGTGCATCATCCACCATGGAAGTGTAGGTCTCCTGGTGGTGGCTGTGGCAGGAGTTTGGCCTCGGCCAGTAGAGAGATCCATCAGTGAAGCTTGGTCCCACAATTTGCAACACTACTGCTTCAGTATGAAACTGATTTTCACAACTTCCCCCTTATTGACAAGCCCTGTGTTTTGGGTGGTCTCAGGAGCTGCAGCTCTGATGTTCATCCCCAGGCACGAGTTGGATGCTGGCTCCTGGTGTCCACTGGCTCAGGAATCGGGGAACTGGGGTGGCTCTGGGACCAGGCTGATGGGCAACATCACCATGTCTATGGCAATTTCATGACTGCATTCCTTCACAGGTAAGAATAAATGCACAGGAATAATGCAAGGTTAGCATTTCACACCACATAGCAAGTTTTGTTTCTTGTGGTGACCAACCTTGCACTGGGCACCAGAATATAGCCCTGAAAAACTGTCTTGTCACCCACCACTGGATGTGTCAAGACAGCCCTCTGAATTGCAGTTGGCCTGTGACTCTTAGTCACTTCAGATACAAACAGGGTCACCAGGCAGAGTGGGTGTGCAAGGGAAAAGAGACCTTTAAAGCAACTCAATGCATCATCCGAGATCTGCAGGAGGAAGAAGACAACATCCGAAACTGAAATGGCAGAAAATAGACATGAGCAGCAGTGAAGGGGTAAAAAAACCCCAAAGCTAATGATCAACAGGCATCTGGGTCAGGACCTGAAAAGGTAGAAGTTTAATTTCAGTCCTAGATAGTCAGCTAGATTTTTAGCCATGGTAATATAGAGTGTAATTTCTGATGTCTTCCTGTGATCACTGCTGAAAATGAGCCTGAACAAACCACTCTCTCTCAGAAAATAAAGACAAGCTGTCCAAACAAAGAGGGTGCTCAGGTACTGCAGCATGCATTTCCTCGTCATTATGTTTAGCCAAGCACTAATTGAAGCAAAGGTACTCTTGTTTTCTAGTCCTTATCTCATCTGAAAATCCTCTTGCATTTCAGATGTGCCTACAGAGAGGACAGAGTTCCATCTGTATGATGGTGTTTCTGGCCATGTAAGAGACACCCTGTCTCTATTGGGTATTACAAAGCACGTTTGCATCCTTTTCCAGCCACATTTGCCCCAATAACTGTGCAAACATACTGACATGAATGGTGCTTTGATGCAGAGAAGTCCACCTCCCAGGCTAGACTGGATCTCAGGATATCCTGTCAGATGTCAAGTTTCTAAGATTTCCATGTACAGGCTGATATTAAAGGCCAGTGGTAGATAATCTCTGCTATCATCCTGTTTAAAACTCTCCTCCACTATAGGTACATACTGTCCAACAGCCTGGTACCCTTTCCATCCTCAAGCACTTCCATGTAGTCTCTGCAATTCATTCAGACACAGACTGTGCCTGTTTATTTTTAAGTGTTTAGATAATAATATGCCCACTCTTGGGAACAAATTGTTCCATGGATATTAAGAACAGAGAAATCAATCTTGTTTCATAGAAATTTCTCCGAGGGACTTCCTGATACTATTGTGAAAGGAAAGTGGCTCTGACTGATGCTTTTGTCTCAGCTGTGGCATTTCTAGGGTTTCTTTCCTCTTCCTAGCAGCTCATTTTAAAAAAAATTATACAAATATTATTTTGCAGATAATAATAAATCTTCATGTCTCTGCTGAACTTGGTAGAAATCAGTCAACCTAGAAAAATCAGGCAAAAAATAAGCTAATTTTTCATTTAGTTGGAATGTATGTCTTTAGCTGAAAGCATAATCAAGCTGAGAGCATAATTAAGCTGAGAGCATTTTTACACTTTGTGAACACAATGATTGTAAAAAAACACTTGAAAGCCATGACACATCAAAGGATTAAATATTTCTCTCACAGAGAATAAATGGCTGGTGTGCCACACATCAGATATAGTGTTTTTGTCACTGACCATACCACAGAAAACACAACAATTTTCTTTTGGGGATAAAAAGATAGAAAAAAGAGAGAGGATAAAGCAGACTGCTGAGTTCCATCTTTTTTAATGTAGCAAAAGGAAAAAACCTGTCAATCTAAGTCTTTCCAAGAGTTACAGAAAGAAAGGTAATAAGTTTCATTTCTACAGCGGTGATACATCTAGGACATAAAAGATCTCCTCTCTTTGTGCTCATTCTCAGGTTTGGATTGATCTTTTTTCCCTTCTCCCCAGTCCTTCTAGTAGCACACTGCAGGTGCAAACCTCAGGCAGACAGAAAGTGGGCTCTCATGGACTCATTTGCTAACAGTAAAGGCACATGAAGAGCAACTGCTTCACTAAGAAATGTTTAATACTGTAAAATCAAATGCCTTTTAAAATGTAATTTATTGAGAAAGCAGACCACTAATTTATTTCTCATGGCATTTTTCAAACAGTCTGTCCTCTTTCTTTCATATATGGCTGCAATGATGAACTCCAGAACTCATCTATTAATAATACTGACCTGTGAAAGGACTAAGTGTGACTGTACGAAAATAAGTCTGAATCTTTTCCAGGAAGGAGAAATCCTAGCAGCTGCAACGTGCCATTATCTGGCATAAGAACCTATGCTAGATGTGTCTTAGCCAGAATATGTCAGGAAAAAGGCAACAAGGCGACAAGGATGGTGAAAGGACTGGAGGACAAGCCCTATGGGGAGTGACTATGGGAACTGGGGTTGTTCAGTCTGGAGAAGAGGAGGCTCAGAGGTGACCTGATTGCTGTTTACAACTACCTGTGGGGAGGTTGCCGCCAGGTGGGTGTGGACCTCTTCTTTCAGGCTGATGACACCAGAACGAGAGGGCACGGCCTCAAGCTATGCCAGGGGAGGGTTAGACTGAATGTTAGGAAGAGGTTTTCCACAGAGAGAGTGATTGCTTATTCGAATGGACTGCCCAGGGAGGTGGTGAAGTTGCCATCCCTGGAGGTGTTTAAGAGAAGACTGGATGTGTAGCTTAGTAACATGGTCNCCATAGGGCTTTCACCATCCTTTTCGCTCCAGTTCTTTCACCATCCTTGTCGCCCTTCTCTGGACCCTCTCAAGCAGCTCAACATCCTTCTTCGGGCAACATGCGCAGGAAAACTTGAACAATATAAAAGGTAAACTGAAATCACTGCAATGCAGAGGGCATTTGAACTAATAATTTATTCATATTCAAGAACTAATTCCCAAGTGTATATCCACGTTTTAGCATACAACAAAGTATTTATACTTAACTTCACAATACAGTAAAGATATACTTTGCAATAGTCTTGATCAAAAGGCTTGGCTGGTGCTTGGCTCTTCTACTTCAAATACTTCAGCCAAGCTATGTTTTGACCTTGTTGATCTTTATCCATAGCATAAAGGAAAATGGGGAGACGAGAAAATGAATCACAGATTTCTAGAAGCATGTTACAAATGGCACATAGGACTGGCAGCATAAAATTTTATACAAAAATTGTTAGTATATGCTAATGTGTGATTGTCTGCAGGCTTCAAAATCATCTAATCTGCATAATGAGAAAACAAATTATCAGAAGGTAAAAAAATTTAAAAGATCTAGTGGTCCACTATTGAAACAAATTACAGAAAACTGAAATAAAATATAAGCTTCAACCTTATTTATTATCCTCACAGTGTTCACTGTTTCATTAATGAAAAGCCACTTTTTGACACAGGACATACAGACAAACCAAATCTTTCCTCTTCCCCTTCACCCTCTTGCAAGAAAGCATTCCTATGTTGAGATGAGGGAAGAGGAAGGGCAGACAGATCTCTCTTCCATCTAGAAAAGTTTGTCCAGATCATTTGGGTCTTGTACACAAAAAAAGACTAGGATAAGAGGTACAACTTTACACAAGAATACACCTGAATACTTATCAATCCCCTCTGGTAACTACATCTGTAAGTTTGTATGTTGGCAGAAATGGAACATTAACAAGACTGTATGGGGGATTTCAGAGAGATAAATGAGGATTGCCATTGTGCACATCTTGGCAACAGCCACAGCCTTGCAGCACAGATACCTGTTACAACATTGCCCTAGCAGAAAGCTCCTTAACATAAATATTATTTAAAAAAAATTCTTATTTCTATTTTTCTGTTTTATTCCAGTAGCATAGGAAGGATACACATGTGAAACTTACATAAATGTTTTTAAATAATTTAAACCTCTATATTAGGAAATTTAACTTTTTTCATTTATTTAGACTTGTAGAAGAATACATGATGCATTTCAAATATGCATTGAAGGAAAGCACTGAAAATGAATACAAAAAAACAAATAATGAAACTCTAATAGCTGAGTATTTTCTCAGAAAATCTGTAAACAGATTGTGATTTGGACCTCCTGGGAAGAAGTGTCTCTTCAAATATAAGATTTCAAGAAACAAATTCCTAGAAAAATTGATGTATAGTTTGCAGAAAACTGTCTCTTAAATATCCACATCTTATACTTTGTATAAGCCTACTTACAGTATGTTGAACAAACGAGTCTTCAAAGTGAACATGGAAATGGAGATGCTGACAGGGAGTGCATCCTAGTGGTTTGCAGCCATTTAGTTACCATAGCATCACGGAATGGTTTGGGTTGGGAGGGACCTTAAAGATCATCTCATTCCAACCTCCCTGCCATGGGCAGGGACACCATCCACTAGACCTGGTTGCTCAAAGTCCCATCCAGCCTGATCTTAAAAAAATTGAAGGACGCGGTATCCAGCTTCTCTAGGCAACCCATTCTAGTGCCTCACCACTCTTCAGAGTAAAGAATTTATTCCAATATCTAATCTAAACCTACTCTCAGTTTAAAGCCGTTCCTCCTTGTCCTATCACTAAATGCCCTTCTTCAAAGTCCCTCTCCAACTCTTTTGCAGGACCTCTTTACGCACTGGGAGGTGCTACATGGCTTCCCAGGAGCCTTCTTTTCTCCAGGTTCAACAACCTCAGCTTTCTCAGCCTGTCTTCATAGGAGAGGTGCTCCAGCCCTTTGATCATCTTTGTGTTCCTCCTCTGGACTTGCTCCAATAGGTCCATGTCCTTCTTATGCTTGGGACCTCAAAGCTGGACACAGAACACAAGGTAGGGTTTCACCAGAGTGGTCGTGCTTTGTATGATGCAGTCCAAGACACGACCGGCTTTCTGAGCTGTGAGCGCACATTGCTGGCTCACGTCCAGCCTTGCACACAACAACTTCCCTGAGTCTTTCTCTCCAGAGCTGCTCTCAATACATCCCCTCCCCCTGCGCTCATCCTGCTTTTGTGCTTGGGATTGCCCACAACAGTATGACAGGTTCCTCAAGGTAATCAATCTTTTAAATAATAAATTACCCTTAACTCTCATAGAAAGCAAAAGAAAAGAGAGACTATTTGATATATCCTTTCTGAGAACTACGATTGCAAACAGATGAGTAACATAGAAAAAGAGATGAATCTTTCCCCCATGTTCAGTTATTTCCAGAAGCAAACAAGAACTTCCTTGAAAAAGATAAGCTTTTTGGAAGAATACAGCCTCTGAACAGGTAACCTTTACTTGACTTTGTTTCTATTGTTGCAGGAGACAGCATAGCAAGTTTCCAGATACCTACATTACAGCAAGAAGAATTTGACAAAGAAAGCTGAAATTTTCGTCTATATGAAGCTTCTTGCAATAGATCTAAGGTGACAAAAGCATGTTGCCTACAAATCTTTCACTCCTCCATTTTCCAAATATCACATGTTCTTGACTCTGTGTTCCCAGTGATTAAATCTCATGTTACTAAGTAATACTCATATACATCTAAAAGCACTTCATTTATGCTGCAAAGTAATAAGCTACATAAAGTTTTTTTATAGGACTTCTGTAGGAATTCTACCACCTTGTTTGACATTATTGCCCAACAACTAAAATTTAGATCCAAAACAGTAATACAGTACATTCACCAAGCCTTTTCAAAAAGCATTTTCAAGACAGTTTTAGAAGAATAGAATGAGGTTTGCACATCAAGTCTGTTTAAACTTAACCAGGTAAGTTTAAGAAAAAACTTCAGTACTGGATATACAATATAATCCAGCTGTATGGAGAAAGGAAAACAAGTTCCTTGGAAAGCTTCTGCATTTGAAGGGTTTTTGCAAGCCACAACTGCTTGCCTCCCTCTTAAATTCTCACTTATTTAACCAGTTCACCGACACAAATCTGGAGAATTTAAAGGAGAGTAAAAACAACCACAATGAAAGAAACACTTATTTTTCTCTCAATACTCTTATAGAAATCTGAAATCATATTGGAAGAGAGAGACAAACTAAAAGGTCACTTGTTTTACTTATGACTCTCTCAGTACTTTGGTACCACAGGTGAGAGCAGTTTTCCTGCCAGTATACAATGAATTATGCATTTTTTGCTATGGAGTTTTAAGCCAACTATGAAAAAAAAACCCAACCCAGGGTGGAGCTGTCACAACTGACCCTTTGGTTTAAATGTATGGACAATGCAAATTTAAAACAAAACCCAAAAATCTTCAGATACAACTATTCAACTCAATTAACCAGGTCAGTTTGTGAAACCAAAGCATCCTCACTGACCTGAGTACTCTTACATTGCAAATACGTATACCACATTGAACTTTTTCATCACAGACAGAATGGCTAAGTAATAACAGAGCAGTTACAGTGGGATCCAAGGCAGAAGCAGCACTTTTGTTTCTCATCCCAGGTTACAATACTAATGCTTTTTCTGTCAGCCATTTTTGTAAATTAGTCAGTTGAGATGAACTACAAAGTCAAATGAAAATGGCACAACTGTAAGTATAACCAGACCTTAACTAATAGCATTCAGTGTGTATTTGTCAGCTATACATTGACCCTTACTTTGCTTCTGGAAAAAACTACTGAAAGGTATTCTAGCGTCTCTTAAAATGTGTACAGATTTCACTGCAAGTATGAGTAAGTAAGCCCCAAACCAACAATGTAAAATGTGTAGACACAATGAAATTGCTCCACTTAACTACCTGGGTAAGAAACAGGTATTTCATTCACATTACACTCAATAGTACTGAATGTCAAAATATCAGACCAGTTTGTTGGTGAACAGTATTGAATTGGGGATTTATTTCTTTTTTTTTTTTTAGGATACATTCTGCTTTCCACATCATATGATTGTAACTCTTTATTTGATTAGTTTTTTCCATAGGTAAACAGTGGCATTTAAAACAGAAGTGAAGCCTCAAGACTCAAAAGTATAGCAAACAAAGCCATTTTGAACAAACAATGCATAAGCCTATTCACCCATGCAACAGCAGTCTCTGACAACTGCTGACAAAGCTGTTGATGCAGATGTTTTTCCATAGCTCTGAAAAAGTTTTTTCCAGTGGCAGCAGAGTCAAAAAAGTTTCTTGCTATCTCATAGACGAATTCTAACGAAAAAATTTGATTCCCCTGGAAAACATCCCCTTTCTGAATTTCGGCAAATTGTAGTGAACTTATCAGATCATCTACATTTTCATTTCTATAACAAATCATTAACACAAACCACAGCAGAGCACATTGAATAATTAATTTCCAGAGTTCACCTTTATTAAAAACAAGGTTTTTGTTGTGAGAACAAATAATCTCTCATTTGTAGCTTGAAAGCCTAAGATAGGATCATTGGCTTCCAGGGTTGCTACTAGCTGCTTGGCAACCTGTCCTACTTGTCTTCCTTCCTTCCTGTTGTAGAGAACTGTGGACAGAGGAGTTGGCTGACGATAGATGAAAACTCGTCGCAAGCACTCACACAGAGCAGCGTAGGAGTAATCTGGAGCACAAGCCATGAACTTCTTGTCTTGCTTTGATGCTTGGACATAACCTGTATAGCACAAAACCAAGTATGAGGGATAAGTAATATATTGGTTTCAATAACACTGTTAGTGGCTGATACAAAACCAACTTAACTTAGAAAATAATACGCAATTCGTTACAAAAATAAGGAAGATATGTGCTTATTCCATAAGGCAATAGTTTCTGGAGAAATGCATTAACCACTTTAATACCAATATACAATTCTGCTGTACATCATCTTAACGGTGGTTTTGATACATATGTATGTACGGCTAGATACTCTTCCCACATCTAGCTCCTCTCTGCCAAATATGGTCTTTAATTTTCTCAGCACGACCATAAGGCACAGATATGGCCCAATATTAGCAGAATAACTCTCTTCTCTCCCCTCACTTCCCTGTGTGTATTTACATTTAAAAATTAAGATTTCTGAGCTTACCTAATCTTGAACAGACACTTAAAAATTGTCTTCTCTGTAGAATTGACTGAAAAAACAAGTTACTTTTCAACACACTGTCATTTGTTAACATTCACTCAGAAGGAAAATATCTTCCTTTTTCTCTTTCATTACAGGACTTTATTATTAAACAGATTTATTTCAGATTGATTTCCTTTCACACTTTTGTAAAGAGACTTGAGACACAATCTTCGCAAAGTGATCTATCATCTTTCTGAAAAGTTATTTCCTTCACTTCCATGGCAATTGTTACCACATGGGACAATGAGACGGGAAAAAATCTAAAGGTTTCTTATTAAAATATCTTACCATAGTGTTATATACACATAGACATATTACCCCAACCCCAATTAACTGCAGCTATTTCCCTGATGATTTCTGTGTGGGTGGTAAGGTGGTGAGTGTGCTTTTCAATCTGTAACTACAACTCACATATCCAAGGAATTCTCTTTTTTACTGTGCAGTACTGTGCTTGCATCCTGTACATGGTCTGAAAAGGCTTACTTTCCTCCCAGGGCATAAAGATTTGACTTCTATGCTCTCTTATTTCTAAAATTAAGCTACCATGCTGTTATCAACAGAATTATAACGTTCAATTCAGATTTAAAAAAGTGAAATATCAATAGAAACCAAACTAAAAGCATTCAGATGGAAAAGTTTCACATGTGTAACAGAGAAGTTACTTTCCTACCTAAAGCATTAAAAGTTGCAATGTGTTCCCACATGTTTTCTGGTTGGTCAGAGTGAGGCTGCCAGAGAAGAGCATCAACATCATGCCTCAGGCAGAAGCATGGCATTTCTCTGGGATTCACAACAACTGAAAAAAGATACTGGTTACTTCCAAGATTAATCTGAAAACAAAACAAATACAAAATATTGATGTGAAGCAACAGTAGCAGATTCTGTTACACTTACTGCTATAGTTACATGATCAATAGCTTCATGTTTGTTAGCTGACAAAATGTTTGGACACATTATGATGCATCTCACTGATCTACAGCTCGATACATCACAGGTACCTAACACATTTCAAACAGATGCAATTAAGTTCCTTAGCATAGTATTTAGAGAGGCATTATGTCTACTACACAAGAAAATGGAACTGTTTTTTGTACAGAAATGTTTTTTCTAGGATAGATGATCCTAACATACAACTTCTAATGTTAGCAAAAGATTCTAAGTAATCATGTCTGGTTTTCTGCAATACCAACAGGGAAGGAAATACTGTCCATCTGAGGTAAAAGATGGTAAGCATTGAAACAAGGATTAGTTAGAATAGTAAAATTATTAAACTTCAACATTTTAATTTACTCACAGTCAAATACTACATTTCAAATTAGCACAGTCTTCATTAAATACGTTTGCAGGAGTTGTGGGTGAAAAGTTGTACCAGCCACATTTCTGAAGGAACAGGCCCTTGAATTGCCCCCAAAAATGGCCCAACAACTTGGTGGAAGAATGAAATCAAAGTGAAAATACACTTCTGTATACTGAAAAATATGCTGAAATACTCATATTTCTACATATTCCAACATGGATTAAAACCACAACTCTACTATTAGCATTGGTTAGGTCACACCTTGAGTACTGTGTCCAGTTCTTAGCCTCTCCATTTAGGAAAGATGTTGAGATGCTTGAACGCATCCAGAGAAGAGCAACAAGGCTAGTGAGGGGTCTGGCACACAAGCCCTATGAAGAGCTGCTGAGGGAGCTGTGGTTGTTTAGCCTGGAGAAGAGAAGGCTCAGGGGAGACCTTATTGCTCTCTACAACTACCTGAAAGGAGGTTGTAGCCAGGTGGGGGTCAGTCCCTTCTCCCAGGCAACCAGTGACAGAAGGAGAGAACAGAGTCTTAAGCTGTACCAGGGAAAGTTGAGGCAGGACATTCGGAAAAAATTCTTCACACAAAGAGTGATTGGCCATTGGAATGGGGTGCCCAGGGAGGTGGTGGAGTCACTGTCCCTGGAAGTCTCTTAAAAAAGACTGGATGTGGCATTTCGTGCCATGGTGTAATTGATGAGGTGGTGTTAGGTCTGATGAGCTGGCGTTAGGTCATAGGTTGGACTTGATGATCTCAGAGGTGTTTTCTAACCCAGTTAATTGTGTGATTCTGTGATTCTATTAAAGCATTTTGCTTATAATGTGTTATTTTTAGTGTGATTGACAAATAAGGATCATAAATTGATCTGTGCTCCAGCTTCTTAGTAAAAAGGGTCAACTTTATACAAGGCTATCTGAAGAATTACTGACAAAAATGCAATCTAAGCCATCTAAACAATACTATGCCACTGAAAACGATTATTTTCTTATAACTATTTTGACATAACTTTGCTTTTTCAAATGGCTCACTTGTGAAAGTAGATTTATGTATATATTTGTATTTTTAATCAATAAATGGAGCCTTGCTTTTGAATTAAAATTACATTGAAGGACACATATGGGTTGAAAATTTCTGTTGCTACTGTGATTTAATATAATGGAAGAAATTTATGTTTTCAAGATTTCGCAGATTGTTGTACGGATAATAGAATTCAACTTGCATATAAAAATGTTTGAAATAATTTCTTTAATTTTTTCAACACTTACGATATGAGTGACTTTCAAAGTATTGCCATCAAATCTGCACAAGCTTGCACCATCTTCAAGAAAAGCATCACATTCTTCTAATTCCTGGGCATTACAAGGTGGGTTTTCCTTTTCAGGGTTTGGATTCTGAAAAAAAGACAATGAACTACACTGAAATTCCAAACTACTGGAAAAAAAAAATACAGTCGGCCCTCTTGCACTTTGCATCCTCCATACTGCGGCTTCACATCTTAGTGGCATGATTTTTTAGCGATGAAGGAGGTCTTTTTTTGCAACTGAGCTTGCGCAACCTGGCATGCATGAATATTCAATTAGGCAGCATGAATATGCAAACCAACCCACACAGCTGCCACCGCGGCACTGCTGGTTCCTCCCGGTCCTGGAACGTGGTGGCGGCCACCGCTTCCTCCTGGCCCTGGAATGCGGCGGCAGCTGCTGCCTCCTCCCAACCCCGGAACGCAGGGGTGGCTGCCGCGTCCTCCCGGCCCCGGAACACAGCTGCAGCCACCGCTTCCTCCTGGCCCTGGAACGCAGTGGCAGCCACTGCTTCCTCCCGAGCCCAGAATGCAGAGGCGACTGCCGCTTCCTCCCAGCCCTGGAATGTAGCGGTGCCTGCTGCTTGCCTCGGCCCTGATGCAGCGGCGACGAGGCCGTTCACCCCGGCCGTGGCGGAGCTGCCCCACCAGAGCCGCTGCCATGCAGTTATGAAAGATTTACACACTCTCAGGTGTCCGAGACTTTCTTGAGTGACTCTCCAGGAGATACTTGTGTACTCCGAGTATGGAGAGACCAGGTCTACTCACCCCGAGAGACACCGAGACAGCAGCGCGGAAAGCTCCCCGCACCCGTGTCCCTGGCCGAGCCGAAAAGGGGGTTTTCCCAGTGTGGGGTGGCTGCGGGCGTCAGGAAGGGCAGACACAAACACTGATACACAGCAAAACAGTGCTGAAACAGTGCCAGGGGGCCGTGCGAGGGTGCAGGGCAAATTTGCATATTAATGAGCTGCCATTCAACGTGGAAGTAGGGCTTCGCGGAATCCGATTAAGACGGCCGGTCCACAATATAGGAGAACCGACAGCACATGAATTCTTTCTCATAACAAAAAATTCAACAGAACTGGAAGAATCACTTGCATATCCATACACACTGAAAGATTAAGCAATTATGTACTTAATCAAAATTAATAGAAACATTTCTGCTGTGGAGGGTAGAATGAGTGGAATCAAAATTAATAGAAACATTTCTGCTGTGGAGGGTAGCATGAGTGGTAAGTACATTCAGCTTGAGGAGTACATAAGCCACTAAAACATGGACAATAAATTCCCTTTGCTAAGTAGAAAGTATACAATCTTGAAAAGTTATGCACATTTAGTAAATGTACCTCAGTGTGTTTGTTTTAGCTTGCCTTTTAGCACCAAGCAAAAATGCTATTAAAAATTGGATTACAGTTGGCCCTCTTCCCCTTCGTGCTCCCCCATATTGCGGCTTCACATCTTAGCGGCATGATTTTTCAGTGATGAAGGAGGCCCCTTTTCACAACTGCAAAGGTATTTTCCAACATGTAATTTTAAACATGTCATTTACACTCACAGTCTGTAAGTGTAAATGCAGTATTCCTAGAAAAACGGTAGAAAAGTGTTGCCAACCTACCGATAAACAAGAAACAGCCTTCAAAATCAAATAAATTAACTGCTTTAAAACAAATTGCCACATCCTAAATGGTGGGAAAGAAGTTTATTTTCAATGGTAAATCAGGCTTCCTTTTGGTGCACATACATTATCATGTAAGCTAAATTCAGACCCCCGTGAAGATGATATTACTGTTCAAAATGTATCCACAACTCTAGGGGCATGAGTTTGTTAACAGTTTCAGTTGAAAATTAATGTAGTTAGGTGTCCGCATAGGAAATGAACTCATGAGCTAGGTCAATGAACTGCAAATTAAGATATCAAGAAAAGACAACATGCAAATGTACAAGAATTTTAAATGTTCCATTTTCAACTCTTTACCATTACTTCAGAAGTAAGATGCATCAGGCTTTCTGCTATTTCGGAGCATTGGGAAGAGTCCATAATGAGTTCACCTCTTGTGTCACCAACTATAACTTCTGGCCACCAGGATCCTTCATTTTTCTTAATTAGAGAAATTTCCAAACTAAAATGCAAAGACAAGACAAAAGAGTAGCACAATAAAACACTACATCTGTTTATCAGATTAGTCAAAAACCCCTAAATGTAGATTAGAGCACTTCTCTTGAAAATGAGTTAATAAGAATCATATAACAGAAACCCTTAGAATTGGACTTATTTAAAAAATCACCTTTTCTAACAAAAAATATTCTAAAGAAAAACAGACCAAGGATTTCAAGGATTGTGGCTTTGCTTTAGATAAACAGTTATCAATTGTTGAGTGGATCAATTGGTGGTGTACATGCTTCTCCCCGAGTTCATTACAAGAGTGTGAGTAACTCCCAGTCCAGTGTGGTGAGTAAGTATGTGGCTCAGCCCAGGCAGAGTATGAAAACTAGACAATTCACAACAGAAAAACCTGACAAAGTTTTAGGAAGCTCTGAATTCCATCCTTTCATATTCTTATTTCAGAAGGAAAAGGAAAAGTAAAGTTTATTTCTCAAATAAAAGCATGAACGTTTCTATTTGAGCTCTACAGCATGTTAACTTCACAGAGATTAATTTTCTGTAACGTACATAATGTATAATTGATTAGGAAAATATAATAAAAATTTTTAAGTCTAACTTTAAGAATTTCTGTCACATTATTACTAAAAAGCTTGTTTGTGTAAAGTTGAAGTAGAAAGAGAAAATATTAACACAAACAACAAGATACATTCAGACTATTCAATCCTAAAACAGTGGAAAAAAATACTTATTGAACCAATTACGTTGACTCTGATTACAAACGTATGTTTAATATTTTGATATCTGAGAACTGCAAAAGGAGAGGATTACTTTCACAATTAGATAAAGAAACAGTATTGTGCAATAGCATTGCAAAAGCCGGTGAACTGTTTTCCACACAGGAAACAGATTCTTGCAAGAAGGGACATTGGTTGTAGCATTAAATGAGACCATTCCCAGTGGGGCCAGAAGTCAGATACAATACACACTTTTAAATCAGTTTCTATCAATTGGAAAACTAAAATCATATTAACTACCTTTTATTCTCTCTAATTATCCATGTGCAGCTTTCATGGTCCAGAGATGAATAGAGCTTTCCTTCCATCAAAGGAGGCTGGTCTTTCAGTGTAACACATATGTTATCAGGGGAAAAACATACTTTTATGTCATCCTTAGTGATGTCTTGAGGCAAGTGAACTGTTATTGTCACAACATCTTCAGTCTGCTGCCAGTAATAGAGAGGGTCTACAATTGGAAACATTCAGGAAAAAACAAACTAGATTACAGGGATTGCTGGGTTCCACAGCATACAATGTTGGGACATACAGAATTTTGTGAAATAAATTGGTTTTGTGAAAGAGTAGTAGTAATTAACTTTTACTCTGAATAATTTACACACAAATATCCTGATCATAAAATGGAGAAACCCTTTTGTAGCAATCAAGTCTTACCTTTCTTTTCATTTGATACTTTTGCATCATCAGTTTCTTCTAATTTGTCACTTTCACTTTCCACAACTTTGAATGGTTTGTGGGAAACAATCATTAAACCACCCCCACTTGGCTCTATTGCGGCATAATGGGGGACTGATTTTCCTTGTAAAACTCTCCTTTTAATGATTTCATATCTATGATCACCTATAAAATAAAAAAGGTGGCAATATTTTTCTGAGACAAATTATTATCTAAGAAACATATTACACTTAAAAACACTAAGAAATTCTACCAGTTAAATGACAGTATCTTATTTTAAAAAGAAAATTGTTTTCTATTTTCCAATGAGTTTGGTAAATATCGAATGAATCTAAGATTGCACTATTTTCTTATGATGTCTTTGTTGACCATGGCTAGCCCAGCGCAGTCTCTGTACAAACAAAAGTTTTCCAAATAATTTTTGAGCTTCTGTAAAAAGCTGAGAAGGAATGAAATAGCTGGTGGTAATAATTCACTCATAATGGAAAACAGCCCTCTTCCTCACCTATTTCAAGACACTGCCCTCTAAAAGGGAGGTCCTAGATGTCAGACACTGGCATCAAGGCCCATGTCATTCCCTACTGTGCTCCCAAACACATGGGTACTGCTGACTCCAAACAACAGTAAAGTGACAGGTTCTAGCAAAACATTTGTTTTTCCATCAGAATCTTAGTGTTCTCAGAGGCCTCACGAACAACTTGATGAAATTCTCACAGGTGATAAAATCATCCCAAGGTGTTTAATTTTTCACATTTCTGTTTCATCTCTTCAATAAAAGAAATCACTGTACTTGTACTTACAATTTTACTTGAAAGAAACTGTGAAATCATTAGCAGATACATTAGACAAGACCAGAGATTATGATGGTAAAAATCCTCTATGGCCCTCTAACATTCCAAAATGAGTTCCTGTTTGATCTCAATGTTAAACTTAGAGAAACACTGAAATTGTAAGAGAACACAGATAATAATCACGGAATGACAGAATATGCTGAGTTGGAAGAGGAGAGAATCCAACTCCTGGCCCTGCATAGGACCATCCCCAAGAGTCACACCATGTGCCTGAGAGTATCATCTAAATACTTCTTGAACTCTGTCAGGCTGACACAACTTTAGGTCATTCCCTTGGGTCTTGTCATTGGTCACCACAGAGAAGAGAGCAGTGTCTGCCCTTCCTCTTTCCCTCACAAGGAAGTTGTAACTGCAATGAGGTCTCCCCTCAGTCTCCTTTTCTTCAGGCTGAACAGACCAAGTGACCTCATCTGCTCCTCATATGACTTCTCAACGCCCTTTACAATCTTCGTTGACCTCCTTTGGATGTTGATGGATAACCCAGGTATAATTTAAGTCTTCTCAGCTGGTTATCTTCTTTACTAAGCAGGAAGTGGAATAAAGAGTAGTAACCAGACTATACTGTAATTCCAGTACTTAAAGGTTTTAACTAAAGCACCACTCTTTTTCTTCAAAACTTTGGTTGGGGTGGTGGGAGGGCAGCATTAATTGGAGAGATTCAACCATTCTAATTAGACACAGAGTAAAAGATCTATATAATCAGAAGATTACAAGCAAGCACCCATGCTTAAAACATCAACAAATTATTTTGACTTAGATACATAACACAACAGACCATATTCCTGTTGCAGTGGGAAGTCAGTCACTCCATGAAAGAGCTGCTATTTAACTGACAGAATCTAACCGTGCACTGAAACATATCAAATTTGTTTGTACGTCTCTCCTACAGCTCACTTGTCAAAAGGCGTTACTTGCCACTGTGTGACAACGTTTTTTGTAGAGTAATTTTAATCAATCATGAACACTTCAGAAAGTTTTAAGTGAGTATGATCTTTTCGGTAAGTCTATACTGAATGATTTTTCTCATAGAGAAGGTAGGATGAAAGGTAACATCACTTTGTCTTAGCTTGATAAAGCAGTATGGTGTTTCTTCATTTCAAGCTTTTACAATGATGATTCCTAAAACATTGTTTAACTAAAGACAACAACAAAGTTTGAGAATATACCTTTGTTACAGTCTTCTGAAGTATCACACAAGATGTGAACAGACTTAACCACTGACTCTATTCTGATTTATTTTCATGCTTCCATTTTTTTTGTTTTTAGGTAGTACAATAGTGGTGGATGTGCTCATCAGACATGGCAGAGGCTCTCACAGTTGTTTGTGTCAAGAGACATAATTATGTTTTAAGGCTCTGCTTTGACAAAGCTCAGATTTTGGTAATTTAAGAAATGGCTTGTTGGTTTACTACCGACTTTTACTACATTCTGATTTGATAAACTGCACCCACAGGCAGAGTTTCAAGAAAAGTTAAGCACAGCAACACAATCATTGACTACTGATGAAAGAGGATGTAAAGTATTGTAATTCCTCAAAATAGCTTTTATCTTTGGTTCATACATCAGTCTGATTTGCTAGGAGTGTCTTTAAATGAAATTGAAACTTGTTTCTCTCTTCAGTTTGCTTTGAATCTTATTATTTACATCTTGTTTTTTGAATCGTTATTTATTGACAATAATTTCAAAAATGTTGTCTTTTCCTTGCAAATGCTGCAGAACTGGCAAGACTTTTTGGAAAGATTTTTAAATTCACTTTTATGGATTCCATAAATATTTGTCATAAGTTACGAAACCCACAATGTGAAAAAGAATTCATTTATGAAAATGTACAGTATTAATATAACAAAATTTGTGTTACTGCTCTCTCCAAGCTACGGTCTTCAGATCTAGACTGGCAGTGTTACTGATTTAGCTTTTCTTCTAAGTTACAGCCAGAAATGTTCAATGGTTTCTTTATCCTGCTGAGCTGGCCACAAAAACATAAGGCAGTCAGTTTCATATGGCTTTCTGACTCTGGGAAATATTTCCAACATTTAAGGTTTCAACAGAAGAAGTCATTGCAGGCAACACAGCTGGTGAAAGGGTCGGAAGCAAATCTCCTACAAAGTGTGAGTGAGGACTTCAGGCTTGTCTAGTTTGGGAAAAAAGAGGCTGAGGAGCAACCTCATTGCTCTCTACAACCTTCCTAAGGAGGGGAGGTGGAGAGGGAGATGCTGAGCTCTTCTTCCTGGTATCCAGTTACAAGATGTGGGGATTGTTCAAAGCTGCACCAGATGAGGTTCAGACTGGACATTAGAAAACATTTCTTTATTGGAAGAGTGGTCAGACACTGGGATAGGCTTCCAAGAGAGATGGTTGAAGCCCTAAGTCTGTCAGTGTTTAAGAGGCATTTGGACAAGGCCCTTAAAAACGTGCTTTAATTCCTCCTTATCTTAGGATAGGAACATCTGGCTATTAACACCAAAGGATGCAATCAGCTGCTTTAATTTAGGTAGTTAAAAGATTTTGTTTCTATCAGCATCAAAATTATATTTCTTGGAAGAAAATGAGCAAGATCACAGTCTTTCCAAGAAGGTATATTAATTTAATCCATGCATTTAAAACAGACAGTGAAGCACAGAGTCTTGTATGCTTTATGTAAATCATGATATTTAATGTACGTATGCATGTTCATATTGAACATATAAAGTACTATTTGCAAAACATTATTAGGATAATACAGTAAACCCTCAGTACTTTGTGGTTCTTATCTTGTGGGTTCACTTCTTTGCAGGTCTTTTTCCTGTGAAGATAGGCCCATGCTTAGTGGTGTATTTGTGACTGCGCATGCACAGACACTAGAAGACAGAGTCATATATATGCAAATGAGCCCACCAGTCGCACTGCCCCCCTCAGTCCTGGAGTACTCCAGCAGTGTGTCGGCCCTGCTCCGCTGGCTTCAGTGCAAAGGGACAGGAGGCTCTCAACACCTGTGGGGATGCTGCACCAGGAAAACAACCACTTCCCTTCGCCTGCAGTGGATGGGGTGAGGCCGACACACCATTGGAGTGCTCCGGGGCTGAGTGAGGCGGTGCAACAGCCAGGGCTTAATTGCATATTCCTGAGTTGCTTATCTTCATGGAGCAAGGGCTTCATGGTAACCATGGAGACCTGAAGCCCCGTGAAACCTGAGGGTTAACTAATTAATAGGTATTATTGCACTAACTAAAATGCTTTTTGTGTGTTGGTCTAAAATTAATGGAATAACTTCATACTTCTATTGTAAGAAAACCTAGAAAAGGCAGTATTTATTTTTTTATGTTATAGGTCTTATATTTATCTCTTACTAATTCCAATCCCATTACACCATTAATTGGGAGATAAAAAAACAGATCCATATCCAGCTGTACAATATTTTGAAAGTACAACAGACATTATTTAGTAACCTCAATTTCACAAGACCAAGACAAACAGAAATTGCATTTCATAATATCAAAGTAAAGTTCTATCTTCTTTTCTAAGTATCCCCACCATACATCCAGAAATCTTTACTTCTTGTTTTCCAGATGGCTGTCAGAATTTAGGTCTACAACCAATAACTTGATCTCAAAATGTAAGAAAAAATTACCTATGTAAAATCTAAGCTGAAGTTTTTGGGAAAAGAAATATTTGTGAAGAAAATACTTGTGGAAGAGCAACTTCTAAGACAAAGCAAAAAAGCATGATTTTTATTTTTTAAACACTACTCACCAATAATATAAATGTAAAACACTTACCCTCTTTGCTTATCATCTCTGCAATTGTAACCCATTCCAAGGTAATATGAAATCCACTTCCTTTTGTCTCCAATTCATCTTTTTCTACCCTAAGCAGCAGCACAGCCAGTAAATGTGTATCAGATTTTACAAATGAAACACTGTGTGCTATAATAAATGGACTTCCTAGTTCCTCATTAAACACAATCTAGAAGACAAAAATGTAGTAAAAAGTCAAGACAGTTAAACCCGAAAGCCTTACTCTTCCACAGAAAGCAGTGAAAGGTTTCAGTGAATGTCAAATTCAGTAGTAGTTTACCTCCCACAAGCCCATCTGCCAATATGAATGTCATACATTTCTGGTTCTTCTTTTCATGGCTAACAATGTACTACTTTTAAATGTTTTTAATTATTATTGTTTATATTGTACAATCGTTGTAAGGGCCCACTAAACAAAACATAAAGATCCTGAAACCTGACTGCATTATGGGTTTTTACTACGAAAATATGTAGAAGTACAACAACTGATGAGCACAACAGGATCCACAAACACCACCTATCAACTTGGGAACCAGTCTCACGCCCAAGATGAAAATGAAGGCATTTCCCCAATCACTGCTTCTCTAGACACTCCAGCATTCTGAAAATCTATGTAGATCTTGACATGGGCAAACAAGAAAATTAAAAGGTCCAGACAGAGCATCACTGCCAGTGTTTAATCATCAAGCATAAGGGGAGGAAGGATCTCTTTATTTGGCTACTATCTGCAAAGAGATTCCATTTTCCTTCCCTATGAAGTACCATGAGAGGAGTAAAAAAGTAAAACCTATAACGAAATTAAAGAGTATTAATATATAGAAAAGGCGAGGGTTAGGATTTTAAACATTTTTATTTACATATAGGTATTGGAAAGGTCCATCCAGTAACTGGATGTAACTAGATAGGCAGAGTAGATAATACAGTCTTACCTCGACTATCCTCACATAATTATTTGGTGCTTCAACTATTTGAGAAAAATTAATTAATCAGTTATTCATAAATATTTCCAGTCGATGCACGTGCGGTTTTTCTGCTTCACAAAGGGGCACACCACTGCTCACCGCAGGGCGGGCAGGCAGCACCTCTTACTTCCTGGGGACAGGCAGAGATGGCTCCCTTACATGTTTGGGAGCTTACATGGCATATATAGGGTGCGTCTGTGTGCAACAGCACGTGTCTGTGTTACTGTTTCCATGACTACAGGCAGCGGAGGCCCTACCGATAGCAGCAGGAACTTCCCAAGCTGCATACCAGTATATGTTCATATAAATATATTCAGGCAAAGCACTCCTTCCAGTGCTGCCTGCTGGAGTTCAAGGGAAAAAACCCTTAAACTTCCATGTTCCTGGCTGCCCAGAAGGAGCAGGGAATGTCACAGTGTTCTAAATTGCCATATTTCTGGCAATACTATGCCATATTAATGTCCGGCTAGTACTTGTGGATGCCTGCGGCGACCCAGGTTCAGGTTTATTAGCTGCAGCTCACGATGCTACGGAAGATGAGGAAGCTGTGGAAGATACTGTAGTAGAAAATGAAGATGATGAAGCTGAAGTTGAAGAAGATGAGCCAACAGACTTGGTAATTATACATGAGTGTTACTTCAAGAGTATGAATTAGACAAAAAAATGCTTGAATGCTGGATAGTTTATGTATGAGTTTGCTAACACTGCTATTTTCAAATGGCTGTTTCCACAGCTCAGTGGAGCTCGGTGGCATGGCCTAGATGATGGGAGGCTCAGATGGATGGAGTGTGGTGCCCAGGGCTCCAGGGTTGTGGGTTCAATCTGTAGGTGGGCACTCACTTGGGAGTTGGACTAGATGATCTATGTGGGTCCCTTCCAACTCGGAACATCCTGTGAAAAATTAATGTTCCGCGGGAACAGCGCTGCCTCTACTGGGACTGGTGGATGTTAAAGGGAAAGAAACTCCGATACTGACGCCTCGCCCCTGCCATAAGTGCACGGGGTGTCACAGTGTTGCAAAGTTAAGGTTTTTCCAGNCCTCAAGCTACGCCAGGGGAGGTTCAATCTTAACGTTAGGAAGCGATTTTTCACAGAGAGAGTAATTGCATATTGGAATGGGCTGCCCAGGGAGGTGGTGGAGTCGCCATCCCTGGAGGTGTTTAAGAGAAGACTGGACGAGGAGCTTAGTGACATGGTCTAGCTGGGGGGGGTAGGGCTGGATGACCCTGGGCCCCTTCCGGCTCGGAGTGGCCTGCTAAGCTGTGAGTGATCTAGGTTGGTGTTACACTCTGGGATGTGCTCTCGGTCTCTGTACGGGTGTTAGGTGGTGAGTTGGACTAGATGATCCTTGTGGGTCCCTTCCAACTCATAATATTCTGTGATTCTGTGATTCTTCGTGAGTTTTTCGCGAGGCCCGTGGCCTGACCTGTTCCTCGCAAATAAGGGGGTATAATTGTAATACCATGACTAATGTAGTAAGATCACTTTGATACGGATAAAAAAAATGCAACTTATCAAGATTCCTTAAAATAATGAGTTATGTAATGAATTTAATAATGAAAAACATAAAAACATCCTTCAGTTACAACCAAGAATTGTAAGTAGAAATTTTAATCATCAGTAATTTTCCAGAGCTAAGTGCACATTATGAAGCATTTCTCTATCAGAGAGGTGAAAATGATATTGCTTACATTACACCTGCTCTGCAAATGACCATCAAGGTTACTTATCAAAGCTTTTAATCGGCACTTTGATTTAAGTTTTATTCTAATCTCTGTGGATGTATTTTTAAAATGAGGCAAATTAAATGGTTAGTACTTCAAGCATAATTACATCCACAGAGACAAAAAATCACACAGACCAGTGTAATAGTTTTACCCTAGCCGGCTGCCAGGGACCCACTAAGGCCATTCTCTCAGTCCCCTGGCAGATGGACAAAGGAGAGAAAATATAACAAAGGGTTTCATGAGTTGAGATAAGGACCATAAGAGATCCCTTACTGATCACCTGTCATGGGCAAAACAAACTGCAAGTGGGGATATTAACCAAATTTTTTACTAACAGGATCAGAGCTTAAGAATAAGAAGCAAAATAAATCTTAAAGACACCTTTCCCCTCACCCTTCTTCCAAGTTCTACCTCCTCCCACCCAGCAGTGCAGGGAGATGGGGAATGGCAGTTATCATCAGCCGTTGACTCTGCCATTGAGTCAACAGAGAGAGGAGTCCATCTCTCTGTTTCACATGGGGTCCATTCCACAAGTGGCAATCTGAGAGATAGTCCTTCACAAGCTTCTCCAGTGTGAGTTCCTCCCACGGGAGACAGTTCTTCACACTGCTGCCATATAGGTCAATTTTCAACAGTGTGCAATCCTTCAGGCACAGGCTGCTGTGGTGGGGGTCCCCCACAGGCCACAAGTCCTACCAGGAAAATCCTGCTCCGATATGGCTCCTCTCCCCATGGGTCGGCTGGTCCCTGCCAGGACCCTGCTCCAATGTGGACCTCCCACAGAGTCACAACCTCCTTCCAGCGTGGGGCTCCTCCATGAACTACAGGAGGATACCTGCTTCCCTGTGGTCCTCCAAGGGCTGCAGAGGCACAGCTGCTACACCATTGTCTTCCCCATGGGCAGCAGGGGAACCTCAGCTCCAGCACCTGGAGCAACTATTCCTCTGACTTCTGCACTGACCTTGGTGTCTGCATTATTGTTCATATGTTCTCACTCTGCTCTTCTCTGGCAGCCATCTTCATTTACTCCCTAACTTTTTTTTTCTCTCTGCTTAAATATGTTATCACAGAGGTGTTATTATCGCTCCTGACTGGCCTGGCCTCGGCCAGCGGTGGGTCCAGCCTGGAGCCAGCTGGCATTGGCTCTGCCAGACGTGGCGGGAAGTTTTCAGCAGCATCTCAAAGAAGCCTCCCCTACAGCCCCACCCCGCTGCTACCAAAACCTGGCCACAGAAACCCAATACAACCAGAAACCTCCTAACTTAAAAATTAAATTTTTTTAGCTTGGGTGACATAATTTCAAACTTAAAATACACATAATTATTCCACAGGTCAACCAAAATAATAAGAGATAAAAAGTGGGGGGAGAAACCTGGACAGATACACAGAAATAGGGAAATGAAAGCAGAAATGTTTTTTAGAAAAAGTTTAGCTAGACAACCACCTAGCCACCTTTCAGAAACACTCATTTCAACTTAGACAGATTCCTCTTCAGTCAAAAGGCTGTTCTCTTCAAAAAACTTGAATTTCAGGTATTTTGTTAATAAAGAAATCATTTAGTTATTAAGAACACATTTCTGTATCAGTGATACAGAAATATGATTTAAAGCTTCATCCTGTCACAGTCCACCCAGCTAGGCTGGATGAGTGATGGTTTGTTTGCTGAATCTCAAAATGCAAAAGAAAATTTTGAAAAGGGGCTTTGGTCAAACAGTGAAGCTTTATTATGTGCTTGTAAAGCGGGAACGTGATAGGTGAAAGTGAGATAGGAAAGGTAAAGAGAAAGCGAGAGAGAGCAAGAGTCTACAGCTACCACCAGACAACCGCGTCCTCAAGGCGTCCCTACAGATAGTCGTCGATTCTTTGGTAGAAGCTTCCAAAGTTCAGTTGCTAAGAAGCCATCTTTTATACTAGATGTTACCCCTCGCCCCCTCCTCTGTCCCAATCTGACTTTCTCTGCCACGTATGTCCAAGGAAGTGTCCGAGGCAAGGTCAGTCTGGAGTGGCCTTTTGCCAGGAAGTGTGTTTCGTGTTGCAATGACAAGGCTGTGTGATTCACAGCATATCTCGTTCTGTCCGTCGATGCCGGGGAGAAGGTTACAGCATATCATGTTCCATCCCCCAGATAACGGAAGAGAGTAGGCATATCGTGTACTACACTGTCATTGCTCTGGAGTATCAGCACCCTGGTTCCCACAGGAACCACATTCCAGTCTCAGTCCAGGGAGCATCACTGGCAGGCCAAACTCCTGTCAAGACCTTAGCCTCAGTTTTTTGGGCTATCTACATTGTCCAAGTCTCTGAAGACAATGTTGAAACAGTATTCCTCTTCTGACCGACCAACTCTTACAGATCCTTCACACATCATATACATGTAATTCTTCTAAGAAATGCAAGAACAAGAATTATTTGGTAGATGTACAACTCTTAAATATGCTGTTGCAGGACTTACCTCCCACTTTTCAGATGCGCTATTTCCACGTTTGCCCGATTTAATTACATACAGTCTTCCTGTACCATCAGAAAGGGTAACCCGTGTGGGAGATGAGAAGTGTATTGAGGCACAAAGGCGATTATCATACGCCGTCAAGTCTGCAGGCAGCCTGAAAACTTCTCTTGGCTTTTGTAGAGCAGTGTCCTATGAACAGAAAGTCATTAACTAAACGTTTGTGAAGTATTTATTACTTTCAGTAAATATTACAGACAAAGAATACGAAATTTCAGTAGCAATTTACCAGCTCCTTTGTGACATTGAGCGTATTTGGAAAAAACCAGCCAGCAAGCATAATTCCCACATAGGTGGAAAAGGTGGTGGAACTTAAATAAATTGGTTTCACTGAGCGTTCTCTGATATTTCAGCACTCTTTTCAGCCACTTACCTCAAATAATTCTAGTCCTAGTAAAACTGAGGGGACTTAAAATTAAATTTACTTGAGGAAAAGTGGCTGGAAAGTAGCCTAGTGGAAAAGGACTTGGGGGTGCTAGTCTACAGCCAGCTGAACATGAGCCAGCAGTGTACCCAGGTACCAAGAAGGCTAATGGCATCCTGGCTTATGTCAGGAATACCGTAGCCAGCAGGACCAGGGCAATGGTTGTCTCCGTGTACTCAGCACTGGTGAGGTCACAGCTCAAATCCTGTGTTGAGTTTCGGGCCCTTCACTACAAAGAAACAGACTGAGGTGCTGGAACGAGACCAGAGAAGGCGAATGGAGGTGGTGAAGCAGCTTGAGGAGCTTGAGCTTGAAGGACTTGAGCACAAGTCCTGTGAGGAGCAGCTGAAAGAGCTGGGGTTGCTTTTTCTAGAGAAAGGAGGCTCAGGAGAGACCTTATCACTCTCTACAATCATCTGAAAGGAGGTTGACGCCACATGTGTGCCAATCTTTTCTCCCAAGCAATAAGCAGCAGGACAAGAAGAAATGGTCTCAGGTTGCACGAGGGGAAGTTTAGATCAAATATTAGGAAAAATTTCCCCTCGTGCAACCTGAGCTGGGGTTCCAGTTCCCACAGTCGCTCCCCATACGGCTTGTTCTCCAGTCCTTTCACCATTCTCTGGACCCTCTCAAGCAGTTCAACATCTTTCTTAAACAGCTGGGGCCAGGCTGCTTCGACTGCGTGTGCTCACAGCCCAAACCCTGCGCTGCTGCTCCCTCCCTAGCGACCCCCGGCCCTGGTGCTCATGCCCGCGCCGTCCCGGCCCCGTGTGTGCAGGCGGGCAGCAGCTGTGACAGTGGAGTGAGCATGTCGCACTGCTGCCCCGTCCCAGCACACACCACTTGCCCTGCCATGGCCGCGGCCAGCCCCACTTTCCTGGGGCACTTCCCTTCCCCGCCTGTAGCCATGGAAACAGTAACACATGTCTGGGAGGGGGTCAGTCCCTCGCTGCGATTAGAATAACAAGGGACAGTGTGACTTGTGGACCTACCCACAGAGCTGGGCCAGTCCCGCCCTACAGGGAGCGCCGGCACTGCCCCTCAGCAGAGCAGAGGCACTGCGCATGTGTCAGCCAGGGAACATCGCAAATGGTTAAAGCAAAATTGCGAGAAATTTTCCTCACTAATCAGCGAGGTAGCAACGGAGGGGTCGCAATGCAGCGAGGATATACAGTACTGCAAAATGAATGTTAGATAACCTATTTCATCTTTATTTCCAGTAATTGTTCTCAGAAGTCCTGCTTTAGTTCTGTGTTGTGCTCTTAATTTCTCACTAATTCTAACAGAAAAAACTACCTTCACGCTGAACATGGGATTCCCAACTGTTCTCATTAAGTACAGCAGCGTGTCTTCCAGGATATCTCTTAAAGATTATTCTTGTGCCTTCATTCTCACAGCTCTTTCTTTGCTGAGTAAGGCTTTGTAACTCTCTGCCCATTATTTGGTTGATGGAAAGTTAGCAATGCCCCTGCCTGCTTAGGACTAAGATTTACCTCCGTTTATTGTGTTGAAGTAGTCTCTGAATAACCAAGAGGCCTGTTGAGGAAAAAAAAACCCTGACAAAATCTTTATGATCTGAGAAGAACTCAGGATCACAGTTTAAAATAAACAGTCAGGTCATACTTTATCAGCAATACAACTTGATTGGCTACTTACGATGGTGATCAGGCTGCAGCACTAAGAGCTCAAAGAAATAATTTCACAGAAAAATGTAAGAGGCAAAATGGAGATTCAGTAACATTATACTCACTTCTCTATAATCTTTCAAGTAACTGAAATAGAACTTCATTGCTTGAAGCTTTTTAACTGAACTAATCAGTTGTTAAATAAAATGGGCTGGCAGTCTGTCACAAGTCGGATCCCTTGGGGATTGCTACCAGACCCCACACTTCTGAACATCTTCGTAAGTTACCTGGATGATGGGTTGAAAGTACCCTCACCACATTTTCTGATGACACTAAACTAGATGGTGATGTAGACATTTTGTAAGGGAGAGCCAACTGGCACAGAGAGCCAGATCACCTGTAAGAGTGGGATAGCAAGAACATTGTGAAGACAAGCAAAGACAAGTGCAAGCTCCCTCATCTGGAATGGAACAACCAAAGTGCCCAGTACAGGCCAGGAAATGTGTGGTGGGGCCTTGCTGAAAGGGACCTCAGGGCCCTGGTGTACAACAAGCTGACCATGAGTGAGCAGTGTGATGCTGCAGCAACAAAGGCAAATCTGATCCTGACATCACTAGCAGACATAAGAGATGCGATCATGCCACTCTACCAAGTACTTGTCAGGCCACACCAGGAGTAATGTGCCCGCAATAGTTCCCACAACTGAGAGAAGACATGGACAGATTAGAAAGGGTGCAAATGATGGCTATGAACACCATCAAAAGGCTGGAGAACCTGCCCTATGCAGGAAGACTGAAGGAGTTATGCTTTGTCTCTCTGGAGAAGATTCAGGGGAGACCTTGTCACAGTATTCCAGTACTTAAAGGGGAGCTACAAAGAGGCCAGAGGCTCTCTCTTCACAAGAAGTCACACAGAGAAGACAAGGGACAACAACTACAAGTTGCACCAGGAGAGGTTTAATCTAGACATGTGACAATTTTTTTTACAATGAGATCAATTAGTGACTGGAACAAACTTCTCAGGGACATCACAGGAGGTTTTTAAGATGCAGCTGGCCAAGGTGCTAGAAAATCTCATCTAAACTCCTTTTGCCATGAAAGCTTGGACAATATGAACTTCTGAGATCCTTTCCAGTGTGGATTGTTCCACAGTTCTAAAATAAACCCTACACAATATTCAGCATCATCCTTTCACTGATTCATAGACTTCAGGATCTCATTTGAGGTCTTCAAACAGGTCTTCCAGTAATTACAAGAAAAAAAAAACAACTCTGTTCTTCTTGTTGTTTCTTTTCCATATCTTAGAAGAACATTTCTCATGAAGTTATGGTCCCTTCCCCTTATCTCAAAGACAATGTTTTATATATACGGGTCATAAATAAAACAAAATTAGATAGAATGGGTTTCACAGATATTTTACATGCTAGTGTGCCTACTTGTATTTGAACGAATAAAGTCATCTCAGGAAAAAAACAAAGTGCCTGATTGGCCTTTCAAGATTAACATTTATCTTTTAAAAGCAATCTACCTTCTTAATCCAACAACAAATTGCCTATGTTGAGAATGTAGCTAATGGTCATAGAGCTAACTAAACTATTTTTTTTATTTTACTAGGCTTCTTCCCAGTCAGTTGGGTCAACAGTTATTTTTGAAGCTCCACAAATCAGAAACCTCTGCTTAACAAGAGGAAAAATTTTCCCTTGCTACTAAAAATCACCATTAATGTCACTAAAATTAAAATATATTTAAGTAGAAACATACTTGTATAAATTGAAAAACAGAATTTGAAAAACATTACAGGGACAGTTTTGAAGATATTTACAAATATGCAGAAGGAAGCACAAACAGAAGCATATTTTTGCATTGAAAACCTGGGGGGGGGGAAACAAGTAATTATTTTTGCCACAAAAAATGCATCTTAGTCTCAAGCCCATCCTTAAAGTACTAAGACATGACTAAGAAATAGCAATGAAAACATACCAAATTAAAACAGTGTCTCATTACAGGCCCTGAAAATTAAGCCACAAATGGGCTAAGCATCTTCTGTCCCTCTATCTTCACTCAAGGAATCAGTAGCTCAGAGCGGGGAATAATCTGTATCCATATCTTTAGCAAAAGAAACTCATTCATTCTGCTCTGTGAAATATGGAAGTCAGAAATATACATACAAAGCACCATCTCTAAAGGGGTACGTTGCACTTGGGCATGTGCATGCAATACAGAAAGAACACACTTGTGCATGTAAAGCATGCCATAGCCTCATTTGTTGAGCATCCGGCATTCAAAGGGATTTAAAATCTTCGTATTTTCCAGGTGTTAGTAAAATCAGATTTGCATTTAACACATGTTCAAAGGTAAACAAGAGAAATTGGATTTGGGTAAGTAGCATTTTAATAAGCAACAGTGAAAAAAGACAAGATGACAAACAGATAGCCTGCTTGCTTTTTGGGCCTACTTGAATTCATGTAAGAGATTACTGCATGCTACATAAAGGTTATGAAACCTGCAACGGAAAATATGCAGATTTTATTTTTAATTATTGGAAGCATTCAGATCAATTTGTAGATTCAGTTCTATCACTACACCCCTCAAACTATTCCACTGATTTATAACACATGCAGGAGAGGAGAATAAAAGAATTAAAATGGAAAAAAAAAGCAAACAGTCCAATCCCACAATCCAAACAAAAAACACACAAACACTAGATACAGAGAATTTGGGCTTGCTCATATTTTATTTAATTTTTAGATTTCACTGAAAGGAGTTTTTTCTGCAATGGAATTGTTCCACTGTAAGTAGCAACAACTGAGCCTAGGGAAAAAAGTAAAAGTCCCAAGTATCCTATCAAGGGAAGAAAAAGCAACATTCCTCTTAACAGTGATTTACAGGGCTATACAAGTGAATCTCAACAGTAAGCTTCAAATAGTTTTGGATGCAATTGAAAAAAGAATTATCAACTCAAAGTTCACATCAGATTTATCACCACTGAGTAAGAATTACAGAACTCAATAACCTCTTGAAAAACAATCTTCATTACAAAGTCTTCGTCTCAAGAGGCAAGAAAGGAAATGCTATTATTCACAACCTTTCAGTACAATGATTTAACTGGAGGCATTTATTAGAACAGTTTCTGATCTCATTCTGATGATAAAAAGGATGAACTTCCTTGAAGCTGAAAGAGAACCTGCCCTCAAAACCCTCGTGTGTCAGATTTGTTTTTTGATTTACTGTTTCTTTGCTCACCAGCTGGTTAACCAGGGTTAATAGTAACTCCCTACGTCAGAAGTATGAGGGGATGGTGAGACTCTATATTACATTACACTAGCAAGTACTGGCTAAAACCAGAATCATTTTAAAAGAAATCAGATTTACTCACTGCAATTAGGTTCAAATGGCAGCATCACAGTTTTTTATGAAAAAACTAGGTACAGCTTCTTGTCAGACTTCGTTTTTCATCTCTCTCCAATTCTCTACAAAGATTCTTCCTTTGTTTAACTATTTTTCACTTGCCAGCCTCTCTCTTACCCTTTCCACTGGCCTTTAATTTTAGCTTTGCCCACTTCTGTACTTCTTGACAGTGTACTCTGCTTCCTTTTGGCCTCTGTGGTTCTATTTACCTATTCCAGACTTCATCTGAGTGCCTTCACCACTACAACTACCCCTTTTCTTTCAGCAGTCCTTTTGCCTCATGATACTAAACTCGATTTCGAGCCTTTTAAGAAGTTCAGGGTTCAAGTTTGTGTAGAAATTCTGAGCAAATGGTTCCTCCACAGGCAAAGTCAGGCAGGCTAAGCTAAGCTTTACTTCAGTTGCTCACAATGAAAAGCCAGTATGCAGGTAGAAGAGGTAAAATGAAAAATGCAAGCTTAAAAAACTCCTCTACTGTTTCTGACTCCCCTATGTCAGGTCTCATTTAAATAAGAATGTTTTACCTTCATAGTCAAGTAGTGACATTTTCTTTTAAAGAAATGAGTACACAGTTCAGATGAATGCCTATAGGAAATATATATTCTGGTGCATATGTCCTATGAGGAGTGGCTGAGGGAACTGGGGTTGTTGAGAAAAGTGGGCTCAGAGGAGACCATATCTCTACAGCTACCTGGAAGAAGGTTGTAGCCACATAGGTATTGGTCTCTTCTTCCAGCCAACCAGCAGTAGGACAAGAGTGCACAGTCTTAAGCTGTGCCATGAGAGGTTTAGATCAGACATTAGGAAGAAGTTCTTTACATGGAGAGTGACTGGACATTGGAGGTGGTGGAGTCACTGTCTCTGCAGGTATCTAAGAGATTGGACGTAGCACTTAGTGCCATGGTCTAGTTGACAAGGTGGTGTTAGGTCATAGGTTGGACTTGATGATCTCAGAGGTCTTTTACAACCTAGTTGATTCTGCGATTTTACTTAGTTTCTTTGACATGCCTTTACGATTTTAATTTGTTTAAGTTCCTTTAAGAAATTGTATTCACAACAGGTTTGTGATACTGTTCTGGTTTCAGCTGCGATGGAGTTAATTTTCATTCTAATGCCTTTTTCTGGATCTAACATGAGAATAATGTTGATAACACACTGATGGTCTGGTTATTACCAAGCAGTGCTTTCCTGAAGTCAAAGACTTCTCAGTTGCTCATGCTCTGCCTGTGAAGAGGTACCCACGATGCTAATAGATAAGAGTATGCCCAGGCCAGCTGACCCAAACTATTCCCTACCATATCATCACTTGTTTTTCCTTGGGTTTTATTTCTCTCTTTTTGTTATCATCCTTTTCATTATTATTTTTGTTGTTACTATTATTAAATTTTACTTTATGTTAATTGTTAAACTGATCTTATATCAACCCACAGGTTTTACCTTTTTCTTGTTTCTACTGAGATGGGAGAGGGGGAGTGAGCAAGCAGCTCCATGCTACTCAGTTGTCAGCTAGGGTTAAACCATGATATTTAGTGTACAAATGTGGTGTTTCATAAAAGATTTAAATAAATGTGAATTTCCAAGGAAAAGACAGGGAATGAGAAAAGACACAAAAAAAAAAGGAAAAGAAAAAAATAAAAGCTATGTCATATTCCAATTTCCACAAAGTAGCAATGACAAATACAAAACTTTACTTTTATGAAAAATCAAAATACCCAGGCATTTGACACATCTGTGAAAGAATGTCCATACCCAGCATTGTGAATAACAAAGAGACAAGTATTTAAAGCTCTGAAAAAGAACCCTCTAAGATTTTGCTGTTCTTTACTTTGTCTGCTTCCTTGTTCTGATTTGTTTCAAACAGAATTCCCACATTGTGTCTGGTACTACTAACAATTGTCAGGACTTGAAGTTAACTGCAAGTTGCGGGAATAGTATTCCACAGCTAATTCTTCACAGAATTAAAAAACAATAAAATATAGACATCATTAAGTGTTTCAATTAAATGTCTGTGTTGCCACAATTTCTTGATTATCTGAACCTAAAGAGAAAATAAGTTGTCTGTGGAAGAAGAGCCTAAAGTCAGGAAACCAAGTCCAAGTTAACTGCTAGAGGAGAAAACAGAATATTTCCCAGCTATATTTGTGTACTACAAACAACAACCACCCAAGCAAGTTGAGTCAGATGCAAAAAAATACCCAATCAAAAAACCCCAACTCAGTAATCTTGTCACCACTCTACACTAGCAAAGTATCAACTGACCCTGGCTTACTGAATGAAAGTAGTCCAACAGCTGTAATAAGAGAACGTTAAAGCCACTAATATATAGTATTTCCAGCCAAATTACGATAACAACTCCTCAGCCTGGTAAAAAGAAACCTCACCTGAATACTCATCCATCAACACAGAAAAACCGCTCATATTGATCACTTTTCTGTTTTCAATTACAGGAATACCTCGCTGCATTGCGACTTCTCCATTGCGACCTCACTGATATGCGAGAAATTTTTCTCACAGACCAGCCTCAGTGATTTACGGAGCTTCCCAGCTGACGCATGAGCAGTGTCTCTGCTTCGCCGAGGTGCCTCTGCTTCGCCGAGGGGCTTCCTGTGAGGCGCGCGGTGCCTCTCGCTCCCGTGGCGCTGTGCCCTGGTCCCTGCCCGTTCCTGTGTGTCCCTACAGTGGAAGGCTCACGTCGTGGGATGCCCTGGGCAGCCGCTGGGACTTCGGGCAGCACCACCACAAGCCATGCCGTCCCCTGTTGCTCTAAGCCCAGCTGGGGACTGACCTCCACCGAGTGCATTACTGTTTCCACGACTACACGTGGGGAAGCTGATGCGGTCTGTGCCCGGGGACTGCGTGCTCGGCGCACCTGATGATGATGTAGCCCTAGGGAAAGTGGGTTTGGGCTCACTGTGGCGGCGATGGGGCCAGCGCTGTGTGCTGGGATGGGGCAGCACTGGGACGCGCCCGCACCTCCGCCACAGCTGCTATGCTAGAAGGAGGTTTCTGTTCACCCATGCCCTATCCGCGCTGCAGCAGGGGGAAGCAGTGCTCTGATGGCTGCATACAGCCAGCACTCCCAGGACTGGGGAATGTTAAAGGGAAAGAAACTCTGACACCGACGTCACCCCCACCAACCCCGGGTATCGCAGTGTTGCAAAGTTAAGGTTCCCAGGCTCCAAGAGCACTGACCAAAGCCCGGGGACACCCCTTCCCCCCCCCAGCTTCCTCCCCACGGAGGCAGTGCAAGCATGTGTAGTGGCAGCAGCCCAGGAGCAGCTGCGGAAGCAGTGGCTTGACTGAAGAGAAGCCGAGGCATTCTCCAGAGAGTCTCCCCAGGCAGAGAGGGCTCAGAAACGCTTCTCTTTGCTCGCCTGTGCTGGGAGAGCCAGTGAAGAGGAGCAGAAAACACTTCCCAACGCTCCTGATTGGCTGGAGGTGGAGTGATGGGCGTGGCCTGCAGGCATATGAATGACCCGCGCATGTTTGCAAATTTGACAGTTTGCGAGACCCTGGGGAGACCCATTCCTCGCAAAGAGTGAGGTATTACTGTATGTGTGATTTTGAGCAAGTGGCAAGGTATTATCTACACTTTTTGCCTTCACAAATGATGTATTTTTAAATGTCTAAGTTGGAGGGATAGTTCATGGTTTATGTATAACCAGCACACTGTCATATTAGAATCAAAGTTGGAACAAAAATAAGAAATAAAACTAGAAATAATGATGTGTTAGAAAGTCCATGTGTTCTTTAGGGTGAACCTGTTAGCCTGTTCCATCTTCTGTTTTAAAGAAGAGTGAAATGAATTTTAATCATAAGCTATAGCTGGCCAAAACCAATCTTACTTGTAATATACATTTGACTAATATATATGGCCAGGCACATTTGTAATGAGACACCTTGTTGATGTCACTGAACACACACTCCTTTTTATACATATGCAAAAATGTTTCCTTTGCAAAACGGCACTGTATTGTGTATTAGAACACAAGATGGCTTCTATTTATGTCATAGTTTAATCAGTTTTATTTCCAAGTTTCCAAATGGAACTGAAACTTGTGACAAGATATTAATCAACTGCCATTATCTTGAAATTGGTCCTAGGGAAAAATATTTCTTATGTCAATTCACTGCCTGCTGTAAAATCCTTTATCTAGTAAGAAACAAATTTATACACAGTCACCTCCTAATAAAGGAATGTATTGGGTTTCTGTGCTGAGCAGGCAGGTGGGGACCTGCAGGGGTGGCCTCAGTGAGCCCATGCTACACACAGCCACTTTGAACCAGCTCCAGTGGAGTCACCACCGGGCACAGCTGAGCCTGCCAGGTAAGACTGTGGTGGGGAGCAGAGGTTTGCCTGCAGCTGTGACCCTGCAGCCCCCAGAGGACAACAGTGGGGGAGATATCCACACTGTACCCCATGGAAACGCATGCACAGGAGCAAGTTCCTGGTACAAGCTTTGTACATGCTTTTTCTTATCATTGTACGCTAGTTCTAATTGGCCATAAATTAAACCATTTTACTCAAAGTCAAGTTTGTTTTGCCCATCATGGTAATTGGTAAGTGATCTTTCTGGTTTTATCCTCATTCACAAGCTTCTCTGTCTTACTTTTTCCCCATGTTGTTGAACACTGTTGTTGAACATGGACAGTGTCTGGGTGGGCATCCAACAGCAAGCTAAAGTTAACCAACCTCAAGGATAAAACACAAAAAAAGAGATTGTGACAAGCCAATGTTCACAGAAGGCTTTCCCTTACAAGTTCCTTTCCTTGAGACATTCTCACCAGGAATCTAAATGTTCTCAAAAGATTTGGAAGAAGTCCTAGATTATTTTGTCTCAGTAAGAGTCTGTCAAAGGCTCCAACTGCTTTTACATTTTATGAAAAACAAAGGAGCTATTTTGCAGCTTTAGTTCTCAGCTCATTGCCCTCTGGATATCTGTATTTCCTGCAAAACTACAATTATCTAAATACTACAATTAAATCTAAATCTAAAACTACAATTAAAGAATTTTTCTCAGTTTAGTCCTGACTTAGTAATTTCTATCCCCAGAATCTTGCACAGAGTAAGCCATATGTTCTCAGAAACCCATATATCACTCTTTGTTTTCTTTTGTCACACAGAGTTGCAAGTCAACTTCTGTGGTAGTATGAAAACAGGTATTTTCCTTTCCACAGTCTCTTAGTCCTTATTGACTGAGGACTACAATTGTATGTGCCAGAAACAGTGTCCATAGAGCCATGTCCTTTCCCCTCTGGAATGAAGAATAGTCTCATGATGGAAACTAAAGCATCCATGCATTAAAATGGCTCAAAAGAAACAGAGTTTGACTACTTAGGACCACCAGTATAAAAGCAGAAAACTCATGTTTCCCAGACTCGCCTAGCTTGCTACACTATGTTACGTTTCCCCAAGGTCACCAGGATCATTTTTGCCACCAACAAGTGATGTCCAGATTAAGTTATTAGTCCATAAATGCTTGCATTTCTAATTCTAACAGAGAATTTTTCTCAGAAAATCTCGCTTAAAATCCTCTCATCCTTCCTGTTGAAATTTTTGTTGATTGACCTGTCTTCCTGGCAATAGCTTCCTCCAGATTTTGCACTTGGATCCCGCTTGCCATATTTTCTATCTTATCTACCCTCATCTTTTCAAATTCAGTGATTTAAAAAAAAAAAAAAAGTTTATTCTTACCAGAGTCACCGACAGATTCATAACCCTTCCACACTGATCAACATAGTAGACATTATCCTGGTACCAGGAGTCAAGGTGAAGATAATTATACATGCCAAAAGCACGCATGTGGTCAAGGGTATATTGATCATCACGAAGCTGCACTTCTGCTACAGCTGGAGGGAAAAGAAAAAGACTATTTTAACAATTAATTATTTACAACTAAATAATTTAATTAAAATAAATAATTTAAAATAATTCTTCCATTTTCATTCCATAGGCCTGCTTTTGAAGAAAAATGCATTATGCATACAGAGTTAAAATTTCACCATAAACTTGGAAAGAAAGCCTTCCACCCTGAAGGGCACTTTGATCATGTACAGTGGCCTGTTATGGTGGGTTCACCCTGGCTGGACGCCAGATGCCCAGTAAAGCCACTCTATCATTCCCCTCCTCAGCTGGACAGGAGAGAGGAAAATGTAACATAAAGCTCATATGTGAAGATAAGCACAGGGAGAAATTGCTCATTAATTACTGTCAAAGGCAAAAGATACTCAATCTACAGAAATTAGTCTAATGTACTGCCAATCAGAGCAGGACAATGAGAATAAAAACTAAATCTTAAAACATTGTCTCTACCACACCCTTCTTCCCAGGCTCAACTTCACTCCCACTGGTCTCTCCCTGCTCTCCTCCAGTGACACATGGAGACAGGGAATGGGGATTACAGTCAGTTCACTCTCTGCTTCTCCGACCTCCACATTCTCTTCCCCTGCTCCTGCATGGGGTTCCTCCCACAGGGCACAGTCCTTTAGGAACAGTCTGCACCAGTGTGGGTGCCCCATGGGGGTCCCAAGTCCTACCAGCAAACCTGCCCTATTGTGGACTCTTCTCCTGCTAGGAGCCTGTTCCCGCACAGGCTTTCCATGGCATCACACCGCCATGGGTCCTCCACAGGCTGCAGATGGATCTCTATTTCCCCAGGGAGCTCCATGGGCTGCAGGGGCACAGCTGCCTCACCCTGGTCTTCACTATGGGCTGCAGAGGAATCTCTCTCAAGTGCCTCCTCCCCCTCCTTCCTCACTGACCTTGGTGTCTGCAAAACTGTTTCTCCAACACAGTCTCATTTCTGTCTCCTGCTGCACTTGTTTTCATGCAGCAATATTTTACCCCTCTCATATACATTATGCCAGAGGTATTACCACACCATGGTTGACTGTCTTGGCAGGTCCATCTTGGAGTTGGCTGGCATTGGCTCTGTAGGACAGCTTCTTCCAGCAGCTTCTCACAGAAGTCACCCCTTGTAGCTTCTGTAGCTTCCCTTGCTACCAAGACCTTGCCACACAAACCCAATACACCTATCCTGTCTCTTACCAGCATGTCTTGAGTTCCAATTTATCAATACCCATCACAAGATGAAACATGCATGGAACAACAATGTAAAACCTACTCCTCAGTTTGTACATGGTACAAAGGGAAAAAAATTCTTCTCTATAGTAAGTCCAGGAAAACAGCAACTAAAAGAAATATCCCATACAGCTACACGACTTTCATAGTCTTAATTTCTGAAGCAAGTTATCAACACTTGCAAGGCAAAAGATTAAAACAGTACAAAGCAGAATTAATTCATGGTAATTACACGAGTAAAAAACCCCCAACAACAACCCCCCCAAACCAAACAAACCCTATCTATGTTCCCAGCACTCCCACTGTGGCTGAAATCAATTTTCAGAAATGTCCAATATACCACCAAAATTTCAGACCAAGTTTTTCTAATGGAAAGAAGCTGCAAAGAATGTCTGTTCACTAGAATAGTACCTTCTTCAGGGCAAGGAGTGTGCTACCTATAGTCATTCACTCGAGCAAGATTTTTCCAAACAGAAAACCTCCAGTCCTTTAGAAAGTTGTAATAAACTCTATCAGTCCATGATGATTAGCACTCAAGCCCAGAGTATGGGGAAGCACCTCAAAGCTAATCCTTTTCACAGCAACAGTTCAGTAATTTTAGTTCCTAGTACTGTTATACCTCCTCCATCGCAAGGAAAGGGACAGGCCAATGCCGTCGCGAAACCCTAACCTCGCAAAGAACTGCAGGTCGTTAATATGCATGCAGGCCACGCCCATTGCCTCACCCCCCGGAACTCTGGAGGGCTCTGGGCACTATTTTGCTTCTCCCCTCAGACTCTCTGAGCACGGAGAAGAAAAGGGAACCGTTTCTGAGCCCCCTCTGACTCAGGAGAACCCCCCTCCCAACCCTGAGAATCCGCGGGTCCGCAGTGACCAAACCCCATGCCACTGCTCCTGGGCTCCCCAGCCCCAGTGCATTTGCCCGCCGCCTGCTGCGCGTGGTCCACCCCCTCCCGCGCTGCCCGCCCCACACCGCCCGTCCCGTCCCACGCTGCCCGTCCCATCCTGTGCTGCCCGCCCCATGCTGCCCGTCCCACGCCACCTGTCCCGTCCCACCCGACCTGTCCCGTTCTGCCCGCCCCATCCTGCGCCGCCCGTCCCATCCCGCACCGCCCCGCGCCACCCATCCCATCCCACGCTGCCTACCCCGCGCACCGCACTGCCCACCGCCGGCAGTGCCCCTCAGGGCGGGGGGGTTCAGCTGCAGCCAGCCCAGCCCCACTTTCCTGCGGCACTGCCCTTCTCCGCCTGTAGCCACAGAAACGGTAACGCGCGCCCACGGGGGGGTCAGTTCCCCAGCTGCACTTAGAATAACAGGGGACAGCATGACTCCTGGTCCCCCCCCGTTGGGCTGGGCCAGCGCCGCCCCACTGGGAGCTCCGGCACCGCCCCTCAGTGGAGCATATGCAATGCGCATGCGCGAGCCGCTAAATTTCGCAAATGGTGGAATCAAAGCTGCAATAAATTCACATCGCAAATGTGCAAGGTCGTGAAGGAGAAGTCGCGATACAGAGAGGATTCACTGTATTTCAACTTCCNGGCTCCCCAGCCCCAGTGCATTTGCCCGCCGCCTGCTGCGCGTGGTCCACCCCCTCCCGCGCTGCCCGCCCCACACCGCCCGTCCCGTCCCACGCTGCCCGTCCCATCCTGTGCTGCCCGCCCCATGCTGCCCGTCCCACGCCACCTGTCCCGTCCCACCCGACCTGTCCCGTTCTGCCCGCCCCATCCTGCGCCGCCCGTCCCATCCCGCACCGCCCCGCGCCACCCATCCCATCCCACGCTGCCTACCCCGCGCACCGCACTGCCCACCGCCGGCAGTGCCCCTCAGGGCGGGGGGGTTCAGCTGCAGCCAGCCCAGCCCCACTTTCCTGCGGCACTGCCCTTCTCCGCCTGTAGCCACAGAAACGGTAACGCGCGCCCACGGGGGGGTCAGTTCCCCAGCTGCACTTAGAATAACAGGGGACAGCATGACTCCTGGTCCCCCCCCGTTGGGCTGGGCCAGCGCCGCCCCACTGGGAGCTCCGGCACCGCCCCTCAGTGGAGCATATGCAATGCGCATGCGCGAGCCGCTAAATTTCGCAAATGGTGGAATCAAAGCTGCAATAAATTCACATCGCAAATGTGCAAGGTCGTGAAGGAGAAGTCGCGATACAGAGAGGATTCACTGTATTTCAACTTCCGTTTTCTGCTCAAAAAAACAGCTAGGAAATATTTCTACTATTTCAATTCCATCTCTCCCCATAATAAGGACCATTCACAACTCTATGCAGCAGTACTCAGCTTTCTTAGACTCCTCTACAGCATCTAGGTACTCAAAACCTACTGAAGCAGAAGTAGTTTACTCTACTCTCTCAGAACATCAATTACTGCTAAGAGCAGTGCCATCAGTGCCACTCCAGAGCTATCACAGACTCAACACAATGACTCAGAACTGACCCCATTAGAGACACTGGCTATTAGCATGAAAGTGGCTCTAGGAAACTATGCAAGATTATACTGCCTGATTAATAAAAAATCCTGTCATAATACACAAAATGCTTGCAAAATGACAGTATAATTAGCAACTAGTCTCCTAATCACTGTTGATACTTGCAAACCAGCAGTAATAATTTCACCCAGCTCAAAATCACTATTCATATTCACCACACAGGAGGGATTTCCGTACCTCTGCAATTAAATTACTGTTCCACAAGCTGTGGCACTTCAAAACAAACTAGATCACCAACAAAGGAGTGAGAAGAAAATAAACCTGTCATAATGGCACAGACTGCTACCCATTCCAATTTCTACTTTAATTAATTAGAATATTTTACATTAAATTACACTGCAAAAAAATGAGAATATATTGTGAAAATGCATTTTATAATTGTTTGTACAATCAAGCTTTATCCTTGAGATATTTTTCCCAACCCAACAAGAGATGACAGGACCATTCTATAAACGATTAAAGACCACAACAAATATAATAACATGAGAGTTGTTTTTAACGAAACCAAGTACATGTCACCTACTTCACATATAACTACATCAATTTATCCTCTGAAATTAAAATACACATGAGGTAACATGTAGGGATTTTTCAGTACAAAACCTCTAAAATTCTAAGGCTTTCTTTCCCCACTTCTCCCTCCCCACTCCCTTAGAGACGTTGCTCCTCTCAAGTGTGACTAAAACACATACAAATAGTAAAAATAGTTCAAACTAGATGGTTAGGTAACAGGTTTGACTAGATTAGATTAGGTAATAGGGGATAGGTTGGACTTGATGATCTCTATGGTCTTTTCCAACCTTACTGATTCTGTGATTCTGTAATGCATGTATGTATAATGAATGTATATACTAATGAATGTATAATTCATGAAAATTCTTGGGAAAATATACTATTGATTAGTTGATTGTAAGGTGATAAACTTTATAAATGCTAGAAGAACATGAAAAAAATCTCCATCCTTGAGTTTTCCGGCCTGTAGCCCAATAAGCCCTTAATAATAAGGAGGGTCAGGAATAGGAGATTCAATTCCCTTTTATTTTTGCAATATGCAAATAATTCCACATAAACAGAATTCAGAAACTATACAATTTGTAGGCAGCTTTAAACCAGTATAAAAACCAAATGTGTATAGTCCTGTCATGAAGCACTTCAAATGAGGTTATCAACTGTTTTGAGAATGTATCATACATACATAATGCAGCTCTGTCAAGATGAAGCAATTAGAGAACCTATTCCATTCTCCATTAAGTGAAACTCATAGTGTCATCAAGTGAAATCTGTGCACAATTGCCATCTGCTATGTAAGTGTCCCCACCGGGTGTGTGGGAGACCCGGGTTCGATTCCTGCCAGGGAGACAGTGTTAAGAGTTGGACTCGATGATCCTTGAGGGTCCCTTCCAACTCAGAATATTCTGTGATCTATGTGGTCAGATAGTTTATAGGAGATTCTACACTAGGATGAAGTTCATTCCTTCCTTTCTACAGCCTTCATGGTTCAAGGTTTCTTGATGATCCGTGGAGAAAAGAAGAGAAAACCAACAGAGCTGAGTGTAAAAAAATAAAGCACAAAAGAGAGAAAAAGTGAAGACTTTTAATAAATAATATCCAGAGAAAGGTAAGTTAATATAAATGGAAAAGAAATATTTCAATTGGATCATCACCTTATTCACTCTCACAGTTACACAGTTTTGCAAGTTTTTATTTGGTTTTCAGTTTGAATTTTTTTCTGATTTGTTGTTTGGTTTCTGAGGTTGTTTGTTCTGTTTTAGGGTTTTTGTTTGGTGGTTTTGGGTGGGCTTTTTTACTGTTTATTTGCTTTTTAAGAGTCAGTCTAATTAATTCACTAGCCTCAATTAAGAGGCAGAGGTCAATGGCAGCTATTCAGCAGAATGATACATGGTCTTTTTCAACTTTCTGATCTCCTCTACTAAACCCCAGAGACATTGATTCATACTGTGTCACACCACAAATATATCAATTAAATCTCAGCTTTCGATATTATTTTCCAACAACCCTAGTTAGGTGGGATATTTGGGACTAGTCCAAAGAAAATCATGCTACTTTTCTCAAACTAAATTTATCTCTAGTTCAATGCTTGAAAAACTTAATATGACTCAAAATAATTGAAATATAAAGCAAAATTTTTCACTCAAAATGCCTTTACTTAGAAGCAAAAGCACTGAATACAAAGTAATTCAGAATAACCAACAGAAGTACACAGTACAGGTGGCTAACCTAACTGTTATAAAAAGATTCCTAGTTGGATATTATAATAATTATTCCTCCGCAATGAAAAAAAAATTCTTCTCTGAATAAAGAATACTGTCAGGGAACTTACATTTCAAATGAATAGAGAAGTCTTACATCTGCCATCAAACACTATGGAGCAGAACTGGTGGGAAAAAAAAAAGGTAGAGAAAAAAAGAGTTGAGGAACAACTCACCATAGCCCCTCCTTTTTTAGATATTCTACCGAATACACCAAAGCAATTTACAATACTGCAAAATATGCAAAGTAATTATACTATTAAATTATAGTATAACTAAACATAGTATTAAATTTTGTGACATCAAATACTTTATGCTTGTATGTCATGCCTTGTTTTGCAACGCCACCCAGTGGAAGTAATTCTGTATTTCATATACACTGATCTACCAGTTGAAGAGATAATTTATTTTCTAGCATCAGCATTCAAAGATCATTCTAAATCTGCATTAATGCTTTTTATTTTAATTTTTAAAAATACGCTTTTATTGTTAATGGCAGCATCATCTCATTGCTGTTGCTCAGTACAAGGCTTGTTTAACCTACTGCAATAAGTATATTAATAGATGAAACAAACAAAAAAAAACCTGTTTAATGAACACATAGCTTGATGAAAACAAGCATGGGCTGACAGACACCATGTAATGAACTATTTTTGCCTGACCAAATTACTTACACAGGTGTGAACTGAACAAGATCCAAAAACGAGCAAGGCTTTTGTCAAAGTACCACTATAGCAATGCCTTGATGTATAAGCTGACTTGTGCCAGTCACAAAAAACATTTTATTTAACAGCATTTCCAAGGCAGAACTTGCCTCTACATTATCCTTTTTTCTTAAGAAACTAAAGTACAACACAACATATACACCCATGGCTGTGACCTAACCCTTTATGAACTACAGCTGTAAACGTATGAAAAAGTTCACAGTTTCTTACTGCAGTTATACCTCCTCATTTGCGAGAAACGGCTCAGGCCAGAGGTCTTGCGAAATGTCAAACTCGCAAATATGTGCAGGTCATTTATATGCATACAGGCCACGCCCATTGCTCCACCCCCAGCCAATCCGGAGAGCTGGAGAGCCTTTTCGAATCCTCCCCATGGGCTCTTGAAGCACAGGGGAGAAAAGGGAAGCGTTTCCGTGCCTTCTCTTCCTCAGGAGACACCCCCCTCCGAGAATCCCTGGACTTCTCTTCGGCCATCCTGCCACTTCCGCATCTGCAGTCAGGGCTGGGCTGCTGCGACCGTGTGTGCTCACACTGCCCCACCGGCAGCGCAGACCTCATGCCATTTCTCCCCAACTCCCTGTCCCCAGTAGGCATCCCCACGCCGTCCCAGGCCCACATCATCCCGGCCCGCCAGAGCTGTCAGAGCAGCACAGCAGCGAGGTGGGCATATCCCACCGCTGCACCATCCCAGCTGCTTCTGCAGTCGTCACCTGGCTGGTGCCACCGTGCATGCTCGCCGTGCCTCTGCGGTGGGGAAGGGGTGTCCCCGGGCTCTGGTCGGCATTCTTGCACTGGGTTTCAGCGGCCGCCTGGGGCATACTGTGGCATGACCCTTCCATTGTAGGGACTGGGCACGGAGACACACAGGACCAGGTCAGGGACCGGGGCACGATGCCGCAGGGCTCTAAACGCCATGGTGAGCCAGAGAAACCACGCACCCTCCCCGTGGGGCTGGGCCAGTCCTGCCCCACAGGGAGTGCTGGCACTGCCCCTTGGTGAAGCAGAGGCACTGCACATGCATTGGCCAGGGAACATCGCAAATCCCTGAAACCGAATTGCAAGAAATTTTCCTTACAAATCAGCAAGGTCGTAATGGAGGGGTTGCAATGCAGTGAGGATATACTGTATTTCCCATACATTACAGTCGACCCTTGAGTATCGTGGGGCCGCGGGTCTCCAAGGGTACCACGAAGCCCTCACTCCGTGAAGACAGGCAGCTCAGGAATATGCAAATTAGCCCCAGCCATCTCTCGCCACCTGCCCTCCGAATCCCCCCAGCTCTGGAGCACTCCACTGCCCCACACTGGTGCTGGCAAAGTTGTTATTGTTGAAGCTTTGATCCAGGACCGATGTAGTGGTGGGGCTGGGATGACTGCTTTTGTGATAAGCCGCTTCCCCCCCTCCCCGGGGCTGTGCTCAACAGCCAGCAGGCAATCCAAGCCTGATTTACCAGCAGGAACCCAGTGCTGTGCTTGCAAATGGTCACAGCGCAGAACCCCCAGTTCCTGGTGGTGGGTGAGCACAGCGCCTGGTTCCACTTGCGAGTGGGGAGGGGTTCCAGCTCTTCCCCCCTCCAGCTCAGCTCCTGGTGGCAATTTCCTGGGCCTGCTCCTTGTAGCCAGAGGCTGGGGGAAGGGTGTCAGGGCTGAGATGAGTGGCTGTATCTGTTCTCCATCCCCCGTACCACTGGGAGCTGCTGCTGCCGCCGCCAGCAGCAAATCACGGGAAGCCCAGGCTGCTGTTCACAGTGGTAGGGGGACGGTGAAGGCTACAAAGGAGCAGCCTGGTCTCACTTGCGGGTGGGGGCTGTGAGCAGCGATGGTGGTGCATACAGCCTGCCCCAGGTATTGGCAGGACCCAGGGGAGCAGGTGGGACAGGCCTGCCACTGACACACAAGCCAGCACACAGGGGCATGGGCAGGTCCTCCAGCGCCAGGACCAATGGGGCCCTTGACAGCACCGTTACCATGGCAATGAGCTGCATCAGCACCTCCCCTCCCTCCTCATTTCTATGGAACATTGCAATATCTCTGGCACAACTGATACATGCAGACGCATGGTCCCCGCTCCCACTTCGCGGTGACGCAGGCAAGGACTACTTCCATCCCGTCTCCACTGCTGCATTAGCCCAGGATCAAAAGGGTCCTCCTCCTCATCACTGGTATCAGAACACAGGCCCCTCACTGTCCCAACAACCTTGAACAACACAGCACAACAGCTTCAACAACAACAGCAACTGTTACAACAGGGCAGAAGATATAACCGCAAACAAGATGCTCTTTCCTTTGTGGCTTGACAATGCCCAATGACGATGCTAAAGCATATGCAAATTAGGTGCAAGCTGGGCCGCAAAGGATTACCATGCTTACCATGCCTGGGACAGGCTGTTCGCTGCGGGGACAGACGGCCAGGCGTCGATGCCCAGATAGGTCCCAGTTCCGCCACTGGCTTGCCCAGCCATGGCCACGGTTCCTGGGATGGGCTGACCATTCCATCTCTGCCACGGCCCCAGTGTCCCTGCTGCATGTTTATCCACTTGGGTTGACTGGGGGGCTAACAAAGCCTATGACACGCTTTGTCTAAGCCTATGCATATCTACATATGCGCATATGCACTGGCAAGTCTAAGCTGGCTGTTGTGGCCACAACAGCCGAATTGGACCCACGCTGTGCCATATGTTACAGTTTAAGGCTTCCTCACTCCTGGCAGGGGCGGGTGGCCGGCTGGGGCCGGTGACACAGCCCGGGCTCCTGTCAGGTGACAGGCACCCATGGCAGGGCAGAGGTCATGAGTATGAGGTCCCGGACAGCCGAGAGACCCTGGCCAGGCATAGACAGACAGATCCCTGTGTGTGAGCCCATCTGTGGGTGGCTGTGGAAGGTTTTTATACAGACTTTCTCAACCATTTAATGTTATCAAACCACTGTGAGTGGCTCTGGAGTGCCTGCAATGGCTACACTGTCAGCAGCAGTGGCAGGGGCTATAGGGGTGTGGTGCTGGGTCAGACACTGGAGAAGACAAAGCAGGACCCCGTGTGCACTCAGCCAGCATCTGGCGGGGGTCAGACTCCCATCCAGGCTTAGAGTGACAGGGGAGGGCGTGACTTCTGCAGAGCTGCGCTGGATCTCAGTGCCTGCCCGGGGCGCCTGGCACTGAAGCGTCAAATGTGCCCTGTGCAGCAGGGTGTGTTAGACTACATACTACGTGCATAAGCATTTCCTGGGGCACGGACCACAGTGTCTAAAGGACTTATTTAATGCCATGCAACCTCCACAACGCTCATAAGGGAGCCATGCTGGGTCTCAGTGCCTGCTTGCTGCTCTGGGAAGATTGAGGCCAGCTGGGACTGAAGGATCGCTGTGCGGGGACCCTGTGCCCTGAGGCCTGCCACGGTGCCATGTGTTAGAGTACGTATAAGCCTTTCCCAAAAGGGACTAGCCACAGAGACACACAGGAGCGGGGAAGAGAGCCCGGCACCTCTAAAGGTGTCGCAGGACTTACAAACACCATGTAACCTCTGCAGCACTCATAAGGGAGTGATCTGTGGCTGTCCCCAGGGGGCAGGAGGCACTGCCCGCCCACCCTGCAGGGCCGTGTCGGTCCCGCCCCATGGGGAGCGCTGGCGCTGCCCCTTGGCAAAGCAGAGGCACCGCACATGCGTCGACCGGGAAGCTCTGTGAACCACTGAGGCAGATTTGCGGGAAAAAATCCGTGAATTGATGAGGCCACGAATACGACAGTGTGAATTACCAAAGTATGACTGTATTAGTTTCTTCTCCCATGCAATAATCTAAAGAGCCACAGCCTACACATTATCCATGATCTCTACAACTCAACCTCTTATTCCTGTGCAACATAAAAATAAAGATTGGAAGGATCCCCTCAACCTAACGCATGTGTAGACCACTGACATTGGGAAATACAAAGTCCAGGCAGAGAACACTTCTGTACTGTGAGGAAACTGCCTTGAAAGAAGCAGAAGAAAACTAGCAGGGAGGAAGAGGCAGCTGTATGGCCTAAGAGCCGACTGAAAACAAAACATCTGGAAAACAGCTATATTTCCTATTTCTAATTTCACAATACAAAAACAACTATAAAACACACAGAGAGAACAGAGTAAGCGAGTTAATATTAATGATTCCATAGGACAGCTGAGTAAGTTAGATTGAAATGAGCCAGGGTCTTTGTGCTGTGGGAAGTGGGGAAAGAAAAGAACAGTCACAAATACCAATCCCCTATAACATGAGTTACTGTAACTAGGTATCATGAAAAATGTCTGAACGGACAAGAACTGAGTAGACCTATCTGTCCATTAGCAACTCCACTGTTCCTGTATTTCAATGAAAACCTGTAATCTTCACCTATTTCGAATGGGTGCACAACTGACCATCCAAGAACTAACTTACAAAGCTCATTTAACCATTAGCAGAACACTAAATAAGGGACAAAGTAAGAGATTGCACATATGTTACACCACTGCCATGTTTGACACAACTGATGCAGCACACATCCACCCACCTACATTTAGACTATCTTTTGAAAGATGACATCTAAGTCAGCCTTACTGTAAAAATGTCAAAATACGTAACAAAAATGTTGCTCATTAAATTTTCCAGTCCTACTACAGATATGCAGACAGTACCGCCTCAGTCTCGTTCACTTGTCCTTCAATCCACAATTTACCTACAACTTCCATCTTACTGCTGACAGTTCAGCATGGCAAACACATCTTCCTGATCCACTACTAACACAATATATTCAACACAAAACTGAACAACAGTATAATGGGTAACTCTGTAAACTGGTATACAGTGCAGGAAATATACAGAGACAGCAATTAGTATATTACAGTCTCAGCATTATTTAAAAAAAGAAAGAAAGAAAAGTAATTCATGCACCTTATGAAAGATCTAAATTTCACAAATCAATAGATTGCTGGGAGACTTCAGGCGGCATATGTAGGCACATATCCAAGGAGTCCTGGTGCTCTCGTACTCCTCGGCGAATTAGCCCGTTAATGGACCAGCATCTCAAATACTAACGATGCTTGGCAGAGAAAGCAAGGCATGAAATGCATAGCCTGAAGATCCACCTCTGAATTGTGGGTAGAGTAAGAAATACAAACACCTAATTTGTGTTTGTGCATTTTGTAACTTTGTGCAAGATACTAATTTCATATGTATTTCTCTAAATCGCATGTTCTCCATTCACATCACTCTTTGAACTACCTCGGGTCTCACCTGGTCTGCAAAACCCAAGTTCAGGTTTAGCACGCAGGATTCCTTCCTTACCCATTCCGAAACTAAGCCCAAACTCCCGGGGCAGAGATCTGACAGCAGCCAGAGACCTCGGGCCGCCCTGAAGCCACCAGAGGCTGCGGGGGCACGATGGACACCGGTGATAAAACTGCGGCCAATTGTAACTCCCGGCGCGGCGGAACGAGCTGTCCCCGGCCCGGGGACCCCGCACCCGCACCCAGGGCCGCTGCCCGGCCGCGGACACCGCGAGGGGACGAAGGGAAGCGCCGCCCAAGGGATGCCCGGCGGGATCCGCCCCGCGCCCGCTCCTCACCTGCGTCCAGCCCCAGCTGGTAGCAGGCCAGCGGCTCCAGCGACAGCTTGTATCCCTCGAANGCCGCGGGCCATGACGGTGGGCCGCGCTCGGGCACGAGTGGGAGTTGTGCCGGTCACACTCCAGGGCTGCGGTGTGACCCGCGCGGTTGTGGCAGGGAAGACAGCGTTGTGTGTCTTTCTGGGTTGGTGGCTTGTTTTTTGTTGCGAGTGACACCGGCACTTGTCACAACTCTTCTCTGCTCTGTGCAGGTTTGTGCAAAACCTAGATTTCCAAAATGAATAAAGATGCCCAGATGAGAGCAACCATTAACCAAAAGCTAATAGAAACTGGAGAGCGAGAACGGTAAGTTGGCTTCCTATACCATGCCAGTGAGAGGTTGTAAATACCTCAAACATGAACTGCACCGAGAAGTAAAGGTGGAGTAAACTAAACGCTTAATTCTTCAAGTGCCTGCACGTGAAAGTCTTATGTATTATACGAAGCTATTTTTAAAAATGCCTTTTGAGCAGTTTTACATTAGTTTTATACTTGAAAAGAGATGCTGGGGAAGTCAAGGATGGGGTGGTTGGCTTATGATTACTTCCTCTTATTCTGGTATTTTGTGTTGAGATACCCTGGGTTCACATAAAAATCACCATTCAGTGCAATTTGTGGCTGTTAAAACTTGTTATTTCCTCATAAAGGCAATGAGACAAAACTTTCCTTTTTGCTTTTAAGCTTCTCCTGTGTTTCTCTCCCCCCTCTTGTTAGGGAAATAAATACATGGTAGAACACATAAAACAGCACTTACGCCAATCATTGTAGAGATTCCAGTAAAGGCGAACAAGCAAATTGGCAGCTTGTTTTTTGCCTTTTGGTATCTCTTCACTCTGTTCTATTTGCATTGCATTTACATATCATTAGCATGCTTATGATAGTTCCCTCCTCACTGTTCCACTGTGCTTCTAACACCATGCACCAAAAGCTTTATTTCCTTAATTTTCCAAGACCTGTATGAGGAGTTTTCCTGGGTCATGGCATAGCCCTTTACCTGGTATAACCTTTTGTAGCCTGACATGGTATATGTGCTCTACTTCTTTCCTGTTTGTGACCATCCTCTGGGAGATTGCCCAGAGCTTCAGCAGAGCAAGCAATTTCTTGAAAAGGTATTTAGTGGACCTATTTTATCCTAAGTTAAGAATAAGAAGAGTTTTAACAGGATGTCAAAAGCTGAATTATAAACAGGCTTTATCAGAGCTGTACTATGATCAGAGACAGAGCCCTTGAATTTCTTAAATTAAGAAATATCTGCAAGCAGTGAATTTCACCTGTATTGTTACTCTGCTTTTTGTCATCAGTTCATCTGCCCTCTACACAATTCACTGAGTAAAAGGGATTAGTCCTATACAGTTCAGCATCTTGCTGCAATCCTGTCATTCATAAAACTAGGGTTTTACTAAGTTATTTAGGATGGTACAAAGGAAGCATGATTGCTAGCAGATGGAATAAAGGGTAACAATATTAAATCTTATTTTATCATATCTTACTTTAATTTTCCCTTCTGTTTTTTAATACTAATTTCCACTTTTTTTGAGTTAGCTTTCAATATTCTATTTTGATATAGGGAGTAGATGTGTCATTGTGGCAGATAGTTGTGTGTTGTTTCCATTAATGCCTGAATCCTTGTTGCTTATGCTTCCATAGCTAACCACACTTAGGAAGATACAGGATCCCTTCGTTTTCACCCAACAGGAGGTGGTAATGTGTAACGGGAGAGAAACCTGCAGTTGGAGACAGTCGTGCAGAACTCCCTTTTCAGAAAGAAGCAGGGGAAGGTATTACTTATTTTGAAGATCTGCTTTCAAGTGAAATATTCCAACTTTGAAAGCTACCGTACATCTGCTACTAGACTAGGGCAGTTAAGTGATCCAAGGGCTTCCACCTCCTTGCTGTGGCTGCAGCATCAATGCTGCCTGAAGGAATTCTGTGAATTGGTTCCTGAGCTGCCAACTCCTCATAGTCCACCATGGTAAACTGAAATTTGTGCTCGTTTGGTTTAAGATTCTGGTGCTATTCAGCCATTTCTGCTGCTGATCTGGAAGTTCTTGGGTAATAGTTGTAGGCTCAACTTTCACATTGAAACATATTTAAGGTGTCAGGAACGTTTGCTGCTCCTAACAGGTTGGTAAATTGTCTTAACAGCCTTAAAGAGTTGCTGAGAGCCAAATTAATTGAATGCGGCTGGAAGGATCAGTTGAAGGCACATTGCAAAGGTAACTGGTCAAGTAACTAATATCCTTTGTAGTCAGCTGAGATGGAGGCTTTACTGCCTAACAGTCAATTTAAATGAGACCTGGGGAAGAGGAGAGTATTCCTGACAATCAGTTTTTTTGTGAAAGAAGGCATTTTTCTGTCTTGGCAAAAAAAATCTTGGAAGAACTCTGGTCTGAACCCTATTAAGCTTCTGAGACAAAGGTTGGAATTGATTCCATAAATATTCTTGATGATACAGCTTTTTGTTCTGAGACAGATTACTTCCTTACTACAGGAGAATAAAAAAATAAGATAAACAAGAATTGAACAAATACAGTGGGATGCAGTTTAGAAACTCTGAACTTACTGAACTTGCAGCTTAGAAAACTTTGCCCAGATATGGGAGAGAAATAAGTGTATTTGTACTCTTTTTGAATACAATTCTTGAAAATAAGGTGATCTACTTAGAAGAGGGGAAACCAAGCAGATGAGCCTCTAAATACCCAAATCTTTAGTGTTAAGTGTTCAGCATTACTATAGTTTGCTGACCTGTAAATTGTATGAAACTGTTATAAATATGATTTAACCATCCAGAAATATTGCCTCATGATGAAATTTCTTTAAAGCAAATAAGAAATCCCAGGAGATTTCACTTTGATTCTGATTTTGTCCATTGTGCCGGGAAACTCAATATTCCATTGCAAAGTTGTATTTTTTCTGTAGGGCTGAGCATTTTAAATTGTTTTCATAGGTTCAGCAGAGAAGGCTGAAATTATTCAAGCTTGCAGTTGTCTGCCTAATGCCACTGCCATGGATTACCCAGTTCAAAAATACAGATCATGAAAGGGTTGTTTTTCTGCATTCTCATCTATAGCCATTATACTCTTCTCTAGTAAACTTCTCTAAAATAATTTGGTTTGTGTTAGTACTTTGGTCTGTAACTGCAGCTGCTGAGACTGAAAAAATACAACTTAATTTGTTTATCTTAAAAGTTTAATAACCTCCAAAAGAAACGGCTGGGAGACATGGAACTCTTGGAGCAGGTGCAGCAGAGGATGGTGAAGATGCTTGGGCAGACTGTTCCATTGAGAGATCACTCTCTCTGTGAAAAAGCTCTTCCTAACATCCAGTCTAAACTTCCCCTGGTGTAGCTTAAGGCCGTGTCCTCTTGTTCTGGTGCTGGCAGCCTGAGAGGAGAGATTTACACCCACCTGACTGCAACTTCCCTTCAGGTAGTTGTAAACCGCAATAAGGTCACCTCTGAGCCTCCTCTTCTCCAGGCTGAACAGTCCCAGTTCCTTCGAACCTTAAACATTTTGTTATTGGGTGGGGTTGGTTTGGGGTTTTTTTTTAGTTCTTTCCTTGAGGTGGGGTTTTAGCTGGTTTTTTGGTAGCTTATTCTAGGGATTCTTTCCATAATGGATTAAGACCAATATTTGAGCAATCCTGGATTAATTTCAGGGAATTCAGCCAAGAAAAGCAGTTTACAAATAGTTCATGTGTGTCAGTTCAGAAAATATATTTAGTGTTTTGGGGACAGTCAATCCTAGTTATTGACATACAGTTAAAAACGCTTATGTTTAAACTATTTTTTACGTTCATGCTGCTGACTTCAGATTACTTCTTAGCTTTGACTTCTGTATCTTTCAGTAGTGTGAAAAGCGTTATAAGGAGCTAATTGTTCAACTACCGATGTGTATTAATCATACAGTATATCTTAATCATTGCCTTTATTTTTGTATAGATGTATTCCTTTGTTTCAGAGATATTTTTTGACTTTGCTGAAATTATATAATATTGTATATTATTATATCTATTATATAGAGGCATGTTGTTTAAACCAGATATGAGGGTAGTAAGGATTTACTGTATGTGTTCTCCCTTGTATGTTCCAAAGTCTTTTTCCAGTTGCACCTTTCTCACCATTATGTAACGTGTTCTAAGAGAAAAGCGAGCCAAGTCATGAACTGCTACTCCAGTAATAGGAACATCTGCTAATGCTCAGTCAAGATAAAACTTTGTAATGTTTGTTTTTAAAATATGAGCTGACCAAGGTACATCAGAAATGACAAGCTCCTGTTTTTAAAGCTATGGCATGAGTGAGTGATTAATCCGCTGTACAATGGCTCAGTGGTACTGAGTTCATAACCTACATTTAGATCCTGTGCTACTTCACATTCTCTGATGACACATGCATGCAGATTTTGTGTTCTAATGAATACTTTAAAAGATTTAAAATACTGGTCTTGGTTTTCCCTAGATGTTATTAAAGAAAAAGGATTAGAGCATGTTACTGTTGATGATTTGGTGGCAGAAATCACTCCCAAAGGCAGAGGTAAGAAAACGGAAACATGGATGTGTGGTAGGACATCAATAAACAAACCTACCTCTATTTCACTGATATTTTGAAAGGAGCATTATGAACTTGCCTGTGTTGGATTCAAGGAAAAATAGCTTAATATTAACAACAAATAAAATGTGAATTTGTATTATGTAACAATCATTCAAAATATGTAATGAGCTGTGTGTGTAGACTCCATTATTTAGTCATGTCTGTATTCATCTTTATAACTGACGTAATAGTCCCAAGAAAAGTTGGAGTATGCAGCACAGATGTTGTTAAGTTCATGATCCTTTAAGATGGAAAACCTGAACTAAGAGTTCTAGCGTAATGGGAATGGGAAGAGTAAAGGACATAGCATACGGATAGAGAAAAAAAATTGAATCCCTTAAGAAAACTGCAGTCTTCTTTATATTGTTCATCTTGGACTCTCTAATAGGCTTTGATGTTAGCAGAAGAAACTTAATAAAGTTTTAAATAAAAATAGTCCTATAAAATAACTTGCTGGAGACCTTTACTCTGAGGTCATGGGTGAGATTTTTTTTGGTCTTAAATTTGTGAGGAGAAAAGATAGGATATTATCGCCAGAACAAGTGTCATTATCCTGTTTACTGTTGAATAATCCTTTCCCTCAAGGTTCCCTATTTTCTGGACTATGACTAGACAAAAAAACCTTACCAGTAACAACAGTGTTCTCAATAGACCTCAATTTTAGCCTATTTTAAATAGGAAAAATAGAGATGTGCTACATGAAAATCAAGTTACTTCAGTTACATCAGTTACTTTAGGTATTAATAGAATTGCAAAACAAAATAGAAGTAGCTATTTTAATAGTTTGGTATGGCATATTTTTGTTTTGTCTTTTTGACTTTTCACCTTCTTGTTTGTGTTTCAGCCTTGGTACCAGACAGTGTAAAGAAAGAACTCTTGCAAAGAATAAGAACCTTCCTTGCTCAGCATGCCAGTCTTTAACTTTGACATTCATCTGTGTTACAGTGTTCCTGTTTCTCTATTACATCAGTCATGTCATGATTGGAATCCAGTTTACATACTTAAGGATGGAAAATCATTAATTTTTTTTTTGTATGGCAAATTGAAATTTCTTCGCACTGCATCAATTTCTTAAAGTTGGTGTTATTTTAATAAAAAATTTTGTGGACTCATGGTTCTAAGGCTCTTCTCTATCAGTGCACTGTAGTATGGCGTCACCTGTTCCAGTTTTAAGCAATCCATAATTTTATATATTTGTCCAACCTGCTCAGATTTTCAAAAAAGAAACACAGTTAAGAAGTATGTTGCCCAGAAATGTGGAAGGGAGTAAAAAAAATGTGGAAAATGAGATGTGACATACTACTGAGCATATCCTTTCTGATTCTTCCTGAGTAAGCATGAAGAAATTAAGACTACATGAATCTGTTGGTAGCCAGTGCCTCTCAGTACTATTTTTCTAGACAAAGAGTTGTTTGAAGGCTCTGACTTGTGTTGCAAATATTTACTCAGCAATTCAAATTCGAATTCTTCAAACAAAAAAAAGGGCAGTTGGATCTTTGATCAATAGTTCTCTTCGCATTTATTTTAATTAGAGAGTCACTATTCTAATCCACAACAACTACAGTTTTCTAGCTTTGCCCATATTACTGGTCATTTTTATTTATGTGGATCTTTTGAAACTGAAGGTATAGTTCAGTAATTTGCCCACATAAGTCTCTTAACATCATGCATTTAAAATTCTGCTATCTGGAACTGTAACATCATTCAGGTCTACAAATAGCTGCAGAAATAAAGTTGATCAATAGGGAGGGTCAGGAAAGGGACTTTGAAGCTGGAAGATTGAGGTTTTTGCCATTTTCGAGTTTTTCAATAGACTGAAGTGGAGGAGAAGCATAAGCAGAATTGAATGAAAACTTGAATACCATTGTGTCTCGATGGCTACTGTGAAAAATTGACTCAACATAAATAGTCATGCTCCTAATTAGAAGAATACTCTAAAATCTGTAATTTAGAAGCTCATTCCAGTGCCAGTGGGCTGTGCCATTCCTGTCATTGCTGTGAGCTCCCAGCTGAGGAACCGCTCGGGGGCAGCCGTGCCCCACGCGTGGCTGCTCTCCCTCCACTCTCCAGTCCCTCCCAGTCCCCGCTTTTGAAGAGAAAAATAACGTGGTGCGGTATTGAGCGAAGCGTGTGTAGCCTCCCGCTGGAGGCAGCCTATGCTCGGCCAGGGATGGGGCTGGGGCGAAACGGCAGCGGCAGGATGTCAGTGCCGGGCTGCGACTGCTCCAGAGTCTGCTCAGACTGGGGAACTGATGGGAGAGAAAACTGGCAACAGACAGAGGTGAAGTTTGGCACTAGACAGGAGTCTGTATAAACAAGGCAATCCGTATTAGCATCAATGGGACAAGATGGCAACTGGTCATGAGCACCTTTTGTCTACACAAGACCATCGGGAGGCAGGTTCAGGGATCTGCTGCGGATATTCCTCCTGAGGACTTGGGTTCACTGTTTCAAATCACAGAATCACAGAATATTCTGAGTTGGAAGGGACCCACAAGGATCATCAAGACCAACTCCTAACACTGTCTCCCTGGCGGGAATCGAACCCAGGTCTCCCACACGACAGGTGGGGACACTCAGATCCTGCCAGTGTGAGCACACTTGCTGTATGTCAGTGTGTCTATGCTGATAAATAATGGTGGGTGTCAGAAATAAGAAAATTATAATGTCCACTTAGAGGTCCAGCTTGTTTTTTAAAAAGTTTTTCTGGATTCAGTTATGTGTCATGGGTTAACCACGGCCGGCAACTCAGCCCCACACAGCTGCTCACTCACTCCCCGCTCGGTGGGGTGGGGGAGAGAATTGGCAGAGGGAGAAAACTCACGGATTGAGATAAAGGCAGTTAAATAGGTAAGGCAAACACCACATATACAAACAAAGCAAAACAAGGAATTGATTCATGACTTCCCATTGGCAGCCAGGTGTTCAGCCATTTCCAGGAGTTCTCTTTTGGCACCTGACAGGGCAGAAGGCACTGCTGTCCCTCTTTCCTTGGCTCTTGGGCCAAAAATTACCTTGAGGTCTCCACCTCATTTTCCTTAAATCAGTATCATCAATGGGAGGTGGTTTCTTAGTGGCCTCATATTTTTGTTTTAACTGCAGGTTTATTCTCAGGTGCATAGGGTGGCTTGTTTTGTGAAATGTTCTCTGCAGAGTTGCAGCTTCTGCTTGTTTCGTTGAGTATTGAAAACAGTAACATTCAGGATTCAGTCACAACATTACATTGTCTTGCTGAGGTTTTTATCACACACTAAAAAATAAAATGATCTGTGTTAAAGGTTCCATGCCTGTACCATATACAGACAGATAGATGTATTAACTGATTTTTCTTCAGAGTTTCAGGATTTTCAGTGTCATGAAAGGCACTGATTCCTTGCAGACAGCACCCACAACTAGATAGCCAAGAAGTGGTAACTCAGGATTGATGTGAATTACCTCAGCTGTGGGCATATACTTCTTCTAGCTGGCAGCCCTGGGCATATACACTCTAGTAGCTGATTCATGTCAGTCTTTTTGTAGACAGGTCTTAAAAAACCCCAAAATCAGTTTGTAAATAGACATTGAAATAATGAGTTGGATAAGACCTAGAGTAAGTTGGAATAGCTCTGGATGCACATTAATCCAAATTCTATATGACAGCGAATGCTGTCAGTGAAAGGCCAATACAAAACAGTTAGCACAGCCTCTCTCTTAGGCCCTGAGGGGTCTGAAGTGCACATTGAACTGAAACTGGTTAGATTCTAATTTCTTTGATAATTATTTATCCATGAATACTTCTCCATATTGGCAGAGTCCAGTCAAAAAATGTTACACTCTAGTGAATCACCAGAAGAAATTCTGCTGGCATGTTAACCTTATGATTTTGCATTAAAAGGTTTTCCAGTTGGGTTTTTTTTGGATTTATTTTTGTCCTTTTTCCCCATTCTTCTTCATTCTTGTTTATGGCCATAATGTTTCAGCACAGACCTTTATCACTTGGAAAACAAGTACATCTGAAGTCTGTTTAAAACCAGTAAGAGTCCATCAGTGCCATTACAAAATATTTGCTGCTTTTCACTTCTGTCTGGAAGGTCCTTTGGGGCGAGAGTTCTCCACTACCTTGCCCATGTCCTCATCTTATAGAGTGTGTTTAATTGTACGTAGTGATTGTGGCAAACTTGAGAGTTTGGCTTGAACTTACTTAGTGATTTTCATAGGAGGAATGAAAAATATCCAGTGCTTCTACCTGCTGGGTTTCTTTGGCTTTATTTAAATTTCTAAATATTTGCAATTGAAATCAGAGTTGTGTTCTACTCAGCCTGTTTTTTTTCAGCTATTCAGTTTCTGTAAAAGAAACAGCTCTGGCTGCAGAGCCAAATGCCTATGACTGGAGCTCAAAATGAGGAAAAACAAATTCCTCATAAATAATTTAGACTTCACCACTTTAGTGTAATAAATAGGTTAATCAACATTCCACTTGGAATGACAAAAGGCCTAATCTCACTTTAGTGTATTTCACATTTACCGTAATACTTTCCATGTGAACAGTGTATTTAAAAATTATCTGTATGTTTACCTTATAACTAGTGAAGTGATTTAGTAGCAAAATAACCCTCTAAGAAATCCCTGCTGATTTCTGTTTGTTGTAGTCACTAGGAAGGAGGTATCCATGATTTCAATCATTGATCCTGAGGTAAGGCATGAAGTTGCTGCTGATAAAATCTGCATCTGGCAGCCTGTGGGCTGACAAGGGCAGAGCAACCTGCCCTCTTCTGCTGGCTGGATCTCATCCACTGGCCGTGTACGGAGTCAGAGCAGTTTGGGGGTTTTGGATCCCCAGTGCACAGGGCAAAAGCAACACAGTTCCTGGAAAGCAATGACACTGGAAATCATAGTGAAAATCATCATTTGCTTCCATTGGATCTTTGCATACAAATAAACAGAGGTAACACTGATCTTAGATTTGTATGCCTGCATTGCTGAGTCTGACACTCACGATGTACAACTCATAATTTTGAAAGGAAGAAGGAAAAGAAAGCTGATACCAAATATGGTTGTGATGTGTCATAATCACAGGGAGAAAAAAGGGGAAAAAAGGGGTGCTTTAATCTAACAGTGAAAGGAATAGAGTACACGAAAATAGAAGTACAAAGTATGGCTCCTTAATCACTAGAAGAAATTACAAAGAAATATGGTAGATGCTTCATTTTTCAATGCTTTCCTGAGTAAACATGGCTTTATGGAAGAACTTTCTGGAAATACAGCATTCACCTATGCATGTTCCCTGGAGCTGGCAGCAGTTGCTCAGTTTCTTCCAGCAGAGAAAGGGAAACCAGAATACTTTCCATACAGAGAAATGTTGGTTTAGTTCACAGGTTACTCTGAGTTGGAAGGAACCCACAGGATCATCTAGTTCAAATCCCAAGTGAATGCCCACCTAGGGATCAGGCCCACAAGCGTGGAACCATGGCCACCACGCTCCATCCATCCAAGCCTCCCACCTCTAGACCATGTCGCTGAGCTCCTAATCCAGTCTTCTCTTAAACACCTCCAGGAATGGCAACTCCACCACCTCCCTGGGCAGACCATTCCACTAAGAAATCACTATGTCTGTGAAAAAAACTCTGCCTAACATCCAGTCTAAGCCTCCCGTGGTGTAGTTTAAGGCTATGTCCTCTTGTTCTGGTGTTGTCAGCCTGAGAGAGATCTACACCCACCCAACTGCAACCTCCCTTCAGGTAGTTGAAAACAGCAATGAGGTCACCTTGGAGCCTCCTCTTCTCCAGGTTGAACAACCCCAGTTCCTGCAGTCGCTCCCCATAGGGCTTGTCCTCCAGTCCTTTCACCATCCTTGCCGCCCTTCTCTGGACCCTCTCAAGCAGTTCAACATCCTTCTTAAACTGGGGAGCCCAGAACTGCACACAGTACTCAAGATGTGGTCTGACCAGCGCCGAGTATAGGGGAAGAATAACTTCCCTAGTCTGACTGACCACACAGTTCCTAATACAGGCCAGGATGCCA
>WEKX01019069.1:89513-157697 GCA_013390025.1 Pitta sordida
CCCGGCCCCGCAGTGCTGCGGCGCTTCTGCTCGGCCGGCCCGGGAGCGCCAGGCCCGCGGGCTCCGCCTGCCTGGTCCGGGCCCCCTCCAGGGCGGAGAGGGGGGAGTCTCCGGGACTGGGGAGAACATGAAGTGACAGACGAGTAGACAGGCAGCTTTTGGGGATCGGGAGGCTTGTCACCGCCAGGGAAAGAGTTGGCAGTGGGACGGCATTGCTTGGAGCTGCCTAGTCTGAAATTCTTCGCTGTTCACGCTGACGGGAAAATTTCATGAAAGATAATGTGAATGTTTCTTAGCACACTTTTAAAGACTTGAGAGTCTCTAACAGGTCACAGAAAAATTAAGTGCTACTGTCTGGCGTGAATGAGTATGTTAAGGACTTGTTGCAAATGCGAATGAACTTGTAGTGTCATAGGATAACATTACTTCAGTCTGTGTTCCCTGTGCTGAGTTTCAGAAGACAGTAGCGTATATAGGTAAGGAATTGTCAAATAAGACTGTATTTAGTCAGTAGACATAAACTTTCTATTTTAACTAATGCTGCCTTGAACAGTAGAACTTACTCTAATTCAGAACAAAAAGAGTTCACAATAACAAGATTGGAGCTGTATTCTGTTCCTTGGAGAGGAAAGGGTGAGATACTTAAAAGAATTGAAAGTCCCTATGTTTTGTATCAGTGTTTCCTGTATTGGCATAACTTAGGAATTGTCAGCAGTCACCAATTTCTGCTAAATTTAGTTAGAGACAAAAATGCTGTCTTGAATTTTGGTCTCTTGCGCAGATCTTGATAGTCTTGAAATGTCTTCCTGGGTTTGAGCACCTTGGATGACTTTGCTGATGACTTATAGGCGTTAGGGTTCTTGCACTGAGAGTTGGAACATTAGTGTTGAAACAACAGGACCTATTAGAGACATCCCCCAACCACCTCTCTAAAATTAGGTAATGGAGCTACCTACTAATTCCTCGTTGGGTCCTGCTCCTCTGTCTAATGTCATAGTAGCGTGGCTGTGAGGTTCCGTCATGGTGCCATTTATCCATCCACTTGTCAAACTTAGTGATCAACACTGTGGTAAGGTTTACCTTGACATTCAGTGTTCCTAGTGTTATGTTTCTGTATAAAGTGATGAAAAAATCCTTCAACCAACCACAGAAAAAACAGGCAGGAAGAGTGAAGTAGAACCTCAGATTGATGTGGCCACTCTACTTTTGTAAAATTTCATACAAAATAAACTTTTAAGAACTGCTGTCCTTGCCACTGAAATTTTGCTAGGTTTTTATCAGCTGTTTTAGTGAAAACACAAAAGCACCACTTAACCAGGATGCAGTTTTGGTGTTGAGAAATGTAAACGCCTGAGGCTGTTGAGAAATGTAAACATCTTAGTCTTCTGTACTAGGAAATTAACTTCTCCGTTTACTTTTAGAAGAGTGAGACTTTTTTTGTGGCTCCTTATGTAAATATATATTTGGAGGGGAACCTTTCCGTTTCAGACAAGTTATTTTTAGTCTTGATGTAGAGGCCATCCTTTGGCTTTTTATCCAGCTGTGTTTAGTATCGCTTAAAGTCACTGATGCCAAGGTATCTTTGTGTTTTCATTCCAGAGTCACAGGTGAGCTGATGTGAAAGAAAATGTAATCAATTCACAGCGTAATTCAAGGCAGAAATTGTATGTTAAAGATGATGATACCTAAAGAAAGCGGCACAGTGCAAATCAGTTGGCATTTCAGAGGAACCGAGGAGAGCAGGATAGGTGCTGTATAATGAGTGTTTCGATGTCTTCACTGGTAATAGACATGTTCACTAGGAGAAAGCAAGTTTCTGAAACAATTTTAGTGGCACAAAGTGACTTTATTTTAGAGTTGGTTTTGTCTGTTGAAATACTCTTCAAGTGGGATTGGTGTGTACAGTTAGATATGAAAGAGGAAGTGCTTTCTGCAGGTGACAGAGTGCTCATTGTGCAGTGATGGACAGTGAGAGCCTTGCTTATTGCACCATAGTTGACTAACCAGTCCATCTGAAGATGGACTATGATGACTACTCTCAAGGGTGTTGAGGCCACTGCTGCAAGCTGACAGCAATATAAAACTGTTTCAGTTCAATAAACTGAATTTTCCCTCCCTTTGTTCTGTTTCATTTATGGATCCATAAAATGTGTAAGTTGCCTCAGTCCTCTGGCTTGGCTCTAAAGTGTTTAAGATTTTGTCACTGCTGTTCTCTAATCCTTTCTGTGCTCATCTTCCCTGTGAGCAGCTGCTGTGACTTTCTAGGATGAGCTGCACGAGTCAAACTCCAGCTAAATTTGGCATCTGTCACAAAATTGTTGAGTTGACCACTGGTGTTAATTTAATAAGATTCATGTCTTGATTTATTTGCTTATTTATATCTGTTGTAAAGGAAGTTCATTTGACAGTAAGTCTGATAAACATAATGCATTAGAAGTAATTACAGTAGCAGAAGAAGGACTCTCTATCCTGTTTTACAAATGGAAAGCTGAAGCATGAGGTGTGATACGCAGAAGGTTGTATCAGGCTGACAGACAACTCTTACCAGATTTTCTGAATTTTAGTGCAGTGTTTCGCCTTCCTGTTAAGAGAAGTTTTCGGATTCTTGCTGCATCACTGCTGCCTTGTTGTACTGTGTCTCTGTCATCCTGTATCATAATTGACTGGTGAGGCAGTTCAGTTCCTTTTGGGATTGTTTATCAAGGAAAGGCTTAAGAGCCAAAAAGGGAAACAGAATTCTGTCCCTGTTCACAAGAAAGGGAAGATACATGGCTGTGCTTCTTTCCAATGACTGAGAAAGATGGACAAGAAAAGAATAAAAAGCTGGTTTCACTTAATTCACTCAATACTGTTATACTAAATTTGTTAAGTTTGCAGTGAACTGAGGAAAATTAAGGTTCTGTGTAGACCTGTATTCATACAGATACTTCTGAATATAAAATTGTTTAGCTTTGAGAAATGTAGTTGTCTTAAAAAAATCCCAAGCACAAAAAACACCAACCCCAAAAGGCACCAAACAAAACTCAAGCCCTTTAGCTAACCTTTAACTTTTTGGGCAGTGCTGTCCTTAGGGGAACAATGCACATGTTTAAAGTACTGTTTCTTTCTTTCTTTTGACTTGTCCTTATCTTGAGACAATAATTGGTTTAAGATTGTTTCTAGCTTTTATCATATTCTTAAAATTAATGCATATATACTGCTTCATATCTTAATTAACTGTATAAAAACTAGATACACTGATGAAAACACTTTAAAGATGCGTGGTTGCTAGTATTACTGTGGTTAGCTGATAGCATATTGTTGCAGAAACACTGGTTGTGCATCTGCCAATTTCTGGTGTACAGAGCTTAACTGGGAGGACTGCAGTAAACACTCAGAGAAGAGATAGGAAAAACAAGACTTCCTGTTGTGAATCATAGGATCATTAAGGTTGGAAAAGACCTCTAAGATTATCAAGTCCAACCTTTGAAGGGCCCAATTCTGCCATGGGTGAAATACAGCTGTAACACAAATATCCAAAGTGGTTGTGTGTGTCTTATCACAACTCTGAGATCTTTGTGTGACACATGGAAAGTGGAGAGGCTCAAGTTATCCCATTGTTATGGGGAATGGTGATACATACTGAACCCTGCCAAACAGGCATGCTGGTCATATTGAGGGTGTAGTCACTCATGTATGGGAATGCATTAAAATGGATAAAAAATGGATTAACTTCCAGTGGCTAATTCTTATCGACAATGGATTTCACAAGCCTGCAAGTCAGACTTCTAGGTTGTTTTGGGATTTTTTTTTCAGTGGTTTAACTTTATATTGAGAAGAAAATACCGTATACATTTTGGTAAATAAAAAAATGGAGATGAGTTGAAAACGGCTTATAAATATGTCTGCATACATATATATGTGTATATATATATATATATACACACACATAACTGACACAAATGAAGGTATTTTTGATTTTAGTTTTAGATTTTAGTTTTGCACTTAGTTAACTTCCTAGTCCCTTGAATTGATTCATAAATAGTATTGAGTCCGCAGAGGTTTTTGAGTAATGGTTGCTTCCTAAAAACCTTTTCAATCAACAGCTTGTTTTTTGTTTGGTTTTTTTTTTTTTTAATTTAGCATCTGTCTTTACTGTTCAGTGTGGCAGTTAGGTAGTCTGAACAGGGGAAAATGAGAAAATTTATTCTTTCTATTATTGAATACTATTCTACTCCTTCTCTCCTGCCCTCCAAGCTGATAGAAGAGTGAATTCTGATAGAGTGGAATGAGCTTCGAAACAAGCTTCCTTTCAGAAAAGATGTACCTTTATTCTCATTTCATCAGGTCACCTGCTTTTCATGCCAGGTAGATAGCTTCTAGCAGCCTCTTCTAAAAATAGTACGTATTTTCTTTCACCAATTCAATGTTAATTTGCAGTAATTTCTACCTTTAGAATAGAAAATTTTCCATTTTTTTACTATCCGTTCTTCATTCACTAACTTCCATTATTTCTAAATCCTTCAAATTCTTCACTGATGCATTCTTTTGTCCTCTAGAAATTGTCAGCATTGCTTATTTTGGAAGGTAAGGAAGTTCTTGAGCACAATATGAAATGATGGTCCAATCTTTTAAACTAAAAGCTAGTTGTGTTGCACAACATCTGTTCTTGCTGCTTTGTGGGAAGTCTGCTTCCTATTTCTGATAGATGCAGAGCAAACCCACTATTGTACAAGGTTCTCTACATTTTTAAGTCTCCCATGAAATGAAATAAGACAACATCAGTGCTGAAGTAGAGTTGATACATGTCCTGGGGGGCCTTTCTCCTGAGCTACAGCTCAGTCGTGTGCTCTGTAATTTGGTGGTTACTTATTGACTTAAACTTCCATTTTGTAGTGAAAGGGTCTGTTTGTTTAATAGCCACCTGGTATGATTTCTAAGTTCCTGTTCTGGACTATGTGTGAAGCAATACTTCCAGTAGCATATTACTACAGTGTGTATTAGTAGTTACATTATGTAGCAAATGAGCACCAATAAAAATATGCTCCGTGAAGCTCACAAATCCCATTATGTACCTTTTTAATAAAATCCTCAGGACAGTATTGGAGCAGCCTACCTAGTGATCCACCTTCCTGACTCTCCCTAACTTAAAGCCTGGAATATAAAAAGTGATTTAAATGCCATAAAATATTTGAAATCAAGCTGCCCTTCCATGGAATACTCATGGCCTGAGGAAAATGTCACAGGGCTGCCTTCTCTTCTCACCAGGAGGTATGTTAAACTTGCAACAGAAAATGTTGTTACAGGTGTAGATGTACATAGTGAAAAGCTATTTTTGAAGCCTAACCTCTAATTCTTTACTCTGAAATGTTCACCTGTGGAAGACAGGAAAAAGATCCTTGAATTACAGCAGATTATTCTGAGTCAGTCTCTACCTATTTGAGGTGATCTGAGGTAATGTGATATAGCGTATAAATTCTCTAAATTATGAAATTGTCACTGAAAAATAGCTACCAACAGGAGCGGCTTCAGCCAAAGATTCTTTTCTTGGCTGGATTTGCTATCAGCATCCAGTCTAGTCTAGAAGTATGAATAGATCTGGGTGTGAACTGGTGCTATAGTGCACACAAGATGAACAGTGACACCAGTTCTAAAATAAACAATATTTGATCTCATCGTACATGTCTATCAAAATGTAAAGTAAATTTAAACAGCCAATTTTGAGTTTTGCCTTAATGACTAAAATTTGTGTATGCAAGACATACTTAAGCAAGCATGAGCTTCTCTGTGATGATTATTCTGTTCTCCTTGCATTGCCAGTGTTCAGTGTCACTGGTGGTGTCTGCAACACATCAGCTGTACTGTCACTGCAACTGGTGGTGTGCACTTCCCCTTTAAAAGTGTCTTTAGCTGTGGCTTCACCTATGATTATGTGTTGTTTCTTTAAAGGACATGTTAGATACTTGAATTATTTACATCAGTGGAATGTCCCTGTAGTAGGCAGGTAGCATCTTTGCTCCAGGTACCTCCTCTCTTTTCTTGGATTAATGCAGTTTCAGAGAATGCTCCTTGCTTAGCAGCACCTAAGGTAATTGGCTTTAAGAACTGTATAAAGATGTATGATCCTCTGCATCTAACTTTTTTCTTTTGCAGGAAGGGTTTCTCACCATGGCCATAACACAGTTTCGACTCTTTAAAGTCTGTACTTGCCTGGCAGCAGTGCTTTCTTTCCTTAAAAAGTTAATATGCAGGTAAACATGTCTTATTTAATTTGGTTGCATATTCTTTTTCAGTTATAGGTTCTTGTGCTTATTTCCTTCTCCCAGCACCACCCCCACCAATTTTCCTAATTCCAATTTTGCTAGTTGCAAAACAATCAAGACAGATGGAAAACTAAGCCAAATTCATTCTTTAATTTGCATATTCCCTCAGAGTTCCAAAAAGTGTCTTTCGTTGTATGATAGCTGAATGAGGTTTTCTAAACATCTATGACAGGGGTTTAAAATTGTCATTTAAAACTATTCCATGTCAAACTAGAAGAAAACCTGTTCTCCATGTTTTCTGAAAGTACTTGGCAAGTACTGTATTTTTTTTTAGGAGATAAAGTTAATGGCACCCTGTCACCAGGCAGTTGGCTTTCACTATAAATGTAACCAATTCTTATCCTGCTGTGTTAAAAAACAGTTGCCTGAGACTTCAGATTCTTCTGCCTTTTGAAGATTCTTTCAAAAGTTTGGAGGACAGTGTTTAAAGTTCAAGGGAACTACGCTTTTTTTCTTTGTAATGATGAATGATGACTTATTTTTTGCTTACTGTGAATGCAGCAGTACTAAGAAGCTTTCTAAAAACCCTTGAGTAACGGTTGTGCTGGAGTAGAGTTCGAGAACACAGCAGCAGAGCACCTGAGGCAGATCTTGCATTGTAGTTGACTGACCAGTCCACTCGGCACTGTGCTGTCACATGAAACTGCTTCTTGCCACTCCTGCAGCGTGTTGTTTTACAGAAACAAATGGCAGTCTAGAGAAATGAATTCTCTCTTTGTGTACAACGACGACAACTTTTTCAGGGAGGTTAAAGCGTATGCAGAATATGTGGTAGACACAAAATAACTGTTTCCTCTTTACCTTTGCTTATTCCAAGAATAAGGGGAAACACTCAACTTGTTGGTAAATTTACTACAGATCCAGTGAAGTTTTAAGAAGATACACTTTAATGCTACATATATACATCTATGTAGATGCCAGCCTTAGTTCTGTGATTTGAATTCCATATTAAGAATACTTACTGTTCAAGTTCTGAAAGAAGTCAAAACACTGAGTTGATGGTAACTTCTATATTATGTAGACCCTGCATTTCTCTAAGTTTTAAGATAGTTTTTATAAGCACATAGTTGTTTTGTAGATGTAATGACAGTTTTTTCATCCTTATTCAACTTCTGACTGTACTAAAATCTTAAGATGAACAGCTGAAAATCTGCTTGAGAGTAAAAATGTAGAAAACCTTTTCTTCTGTGAGTAGAATTTAGTTGAAGGAATGAAAAATTAAAATCTCACATAAACAAGTCAGAGGATCAAAGTAGTCCAGTCCATTTACTGTGCATGTTTATTCTGTTTACTGTCAGTGGCAAAGTGTTGCTTGATAAGTTTTGTTTTCCTGTAATGCATCCCTGTATATGAGTATGATGAGTATGCCTGGTAACCAGTAAATGTGATTTTATTAAATGTGCATTTTAATCCGATGGATATATAATACTTACTTGGCTTATATAGTTTACATTAGGTTTTCATTTGAACAAAGGCCTGGAGAGATTGTGCATCTTTCAAGTCAAGTGTAGAGCCTACATATAGTATTAGTCATCTATTTCACAGAATCACAGAATTAACAAGGTTGGAAAATACCATTGAGATCCAACCTATTGCCTAACACCATCTTATCATCTAAATCATAGCACTAAGTACCTCATCCAATCTCTTCTTGAACACATGCAGGAATGGTGACTCAACCACCTCCCTGGGCAGCCCATTCCAATGACCAGTCACTCTCTCTGTGAAAAAGTTTTTCCTAACATCGATCTTTTTTTGATAAACAATAGCCTGCCTGAACCGAGTTTCCAGGAAATAAAAGGTGTAAGTATGTAAACAGATGAAACTTAATTCTGTTTAAAATCTCGAGTTATTTTCTCCAACTGAGTAATGTGGATGTTGCTAATCAGTAAGAGGAAACCAACCCAAGAATTCTTGGGCATTTGGCATCCAGAGCAGTGGTCAGTATCTACCTAATGATGTTTGTGAAGCAGCTGTTCCTATAAGCATCTTGTGAGATACATAACCTTCCTCCGTGCTGCTTGGTGTAGCCTCTTGTTTCTTGTGTTGTATGACAAAAGCTGTTTCCTCCTAACCTCATTGTTCTTAGTACATAATTGTTTTGACGAATAATTGTTTTGATGAATGTTAGTTACAAACCACTTGCTGGAGTCTTCTAGATTATGTAAATACAGAAATACATGTAAGTGCAGAAGTGATGGCTTAAATAGTATTAAAGATCTGTGTGTTGTACAGGTCTGAAGGAGGATGTTTCGAAGCTTGGGTTCCCTTTAGAGATGTCACCAAAATGTAGTCAGGCAGAAGTCTTTAATGTGTTTGAGGGAACAGTGTTTCCACCTTCCTTTTCCTCTAAAACTCTGTTGCTTTTCAGCTTAAAGGAAGAGTTTGTAAAGAGGGTAGAGTTAATTATATAAAGATTGAAAATGTGATGATAGCATCTGTAAGGAGGAATCTATTGGGTCTGAAGTAGAAAAAATATATCTGGTCACTCATCAGCTTGCAGCAGAGGTGATATTACAAGCAAAGCAGCTCGTCTGAGTTAATGGTAGTATGTTCTGTAATACTAAAACTAATGGATAGAAAGTACAAATTCAAGTTTGCCGATTTTACTCTTGTCTGTAGTAAGAAAAATTAACTTTTCCAATCTGCATAAGGTCGTCAATTACGTGTCTCTTTTGCTATAGGAGCTTACACTGCTTGGGGGAAACATGAGTGTGAGCCTCAACTTCATTCTCTTGTGTAGTAAGGTTTTAAAATACAGTGAGTGTCAGCTGAGAATATTTTAATTGTTATTGTGATCTTTTAATGCTGTCATTATGTAAGTATCTAGGTGGTTTATCTGCAGTCCATGAATGTTTGTTTTCAATTAAAATTATTTGATATAGTTGATGAAATGCATTGAACCAGTATTCTTTATTGAAGGAATTGAACAAAAGCTGTTGCCTTGCATAATAATCTTATACTTCCTCTAGGCTTAGAAGGAAAAAGTGCTTTAGAGGGGCTTTCAAGTCAAGCAGCTCAGAAAGCGATCTGTTAGACACAGCTTAACATCTGAGACAAACAGAAAAAATTCTGTGTTGAGTGAAATGATTCTTGTACAAATGTAGCTCACTAGTGCTTGCTTTATAAGCACTGACAATCTGTCTTAACAGATTTACACAAATAATTGAGTCAGTTTGTCCATTTTCATATTTGTCACAAGTATTTCTCCTCTATTTCCGCTGCAGTTAGAAAAGTAAATTGCACTTTGAAATTCATGTGAACACCGCTTTATTCATGGTGAAATTCCTTTGCTTAACAGACTTTTACTGGCAGTAATTATTACTGAGGTAGTTGAAGCACTAAATGTTTTAGCCATGACTGTTTTCAGTAGTGCTATTCTCAGACTTCTTTTTTGTTTTTTTTAAAACTTAGTGCTCATGTTTTCAGAGCTTGGAGGAATCCTACATTTTTCTTTCAGGTCTGGAAGAGGGCGGAAGTTAAGTGGAGACCAAATAACTTTGCCAACCACAGTGGATTATTCATCTGTTCCTAAACAGGTAATTGTTAAAGTGGTAGATGATTTAATAGATAATCCCTTAGCTGAGTGATTATAGCTGTCCTACAATAGGGTTGGTATATATCCAAGCAAGATATAGTATGTGGTATTATAGATTGTATATAATATTAAGTATATATTTTAGCATGATATAAAAAGATAAGTTTTGACTTGCAGGTAATACTAACTTGTACCATATACTTCTGTTCAGCCTGAGGTAGAAGACTGGTCTTCGTGGGATGAAGATGCACCTACCAGCGTGAAGATCGAAGGTGGCAATGGTACTGTGCCTGCTCAACAAAATCCTTTGGAACAAATGGAACCTGATTATTTCAAAGATATGACACCAACTATAAGAAAAACTCAAAAAGTAAGTATTGCACTTTCAGCTATACTTACTGGGTGTTTTCCATGCATTCAAATAGGCTGTAAGTAACTCAGCAATTTATAGAGGGTGCTGTTAGTAAAATTAAGGTGTCCTGTTGAAATGAGAATAGATGCTGGTATGTAGTTTAATATGTCCAGTTAAAAATGCTGACTCTTTGAGATGTTATTGAATGTGATGCTCTTTCATATTTACATCATTAAGTCATAATGTTATTGGAAACTTAAGAATAATTTCATAGTTTGAAGGTTCTGGAAAGTATAATGTAAGAATCCTCTAGTCACTTTAGTTCTGAATGTGGGACACTGCACTAAGATGCTTGTTCTCGTTGCATTATTTGAGCAGACACATTCCATGTTCTGTTCTGAAGTCTGATGGAGCAGCACTGCGGTTTCAGAAAACAATGGTTACTTGTTTAACCAAGTTATACTGGGAAGGCTGGAATTAGGTAATTGGTATTTCAAAATAGCTTGCTCTTCAAATACCCAGTTTATTATGGAGACAAGACAGAAGAGCGCATCTACAAGAGCATCCACATTTTAAATAAGTGCTGATTATACTTCTGGTAATTGCAGGTTTTTTTCTATGTGCAAACCTTTCAGCTGGGTACTTACGTGTATTCAAGTCAATTGGAAAACCTCACAACAAAGGCTGTCAAGCACTGGAACAGGTTACCAAAGAGGTTGTGCAGGCTCCATCTCTGGGAGTTGTCAAGCCCCAAGTGGATAAACTTGAAGTACTTTCATCAGCCTTTAGAGCTGACAGTGCTTTGAGAAGGAGGTTGGATTACAGACCTCCTGAGGCTGTTTCCAACCTGAATCTTCCTGTGGTCCCATGAACTGAAGGTGATACTGGTGTCAGTTTTCTGTACATTCAATGTCTGCAGTATTCTGTGGACTAAATTCTTCTAATGATTTTGATCTCCCAAAATCTGAGAGGTAAAGGAGGTCTAGGGATATTTCTCCTTTTTATGTACTGACATTTTTTGCCTGATAGAATGTCTTTCAGGTTCAGAGCAAAACTGGAGAAGAGTCCATGCTGTTTGAGTATTGCATACTGGGTTTAGTTTTAAATGCATCTTGAGGGATGACTGTAGGCACTGTAAAGAACATTCCTATTAACTTGGCCTACTTACCACCCTTAAATATGAATTTATGTTTGTATTTCCACTGGATGTTTGGTCAATATAAACACCAAGATTTGAGGTAAAATGTCTGTGTGTTGCTGCTCACCCATACTCATCTATTTGGAAATGGAACTTCAGTCAAATAAGAGTGACAGTGTGTCACTGCTAAATAAGATTATCTAGTCCTGTTTCCTTTCTTGCATTTGTAGTCAGTGGAACTGTGATGCTCCCTCATGGGGAAGCAGCAGAGACTTAAAGTGGGCTAAATGAAGTAAGTTTGTGACTTGAGGTCAAGACAGGAGAGTGATATGTGATCTTAGCAACCATGTTAAATTGGCTAATATGCCTTTTGGAAGGTCCACTAGTCCATATTTTTCTGCCAGACCAGTACAGAGCTTTACTAGTTGATGTAATAGAGAGCTGCTTTGCAGCTATTGGAGCTGTCTGCACAGATAAGCTCTTGAAGTAGCTGAGAGAGCTCACATTGCAGTGCAGTACGGCAGTGCAGACAACATTGTTCTTGAGAGCAGTAACTTACAGTGACCTATCACAGAACCAGGACTTCTCCAAAGAATACATGATGTAGTTAATAGGTTTTATGAGTACTGGGAGATGTCGGTATTTGATCTGTAAATCTTTGTGCCCGTTCTCTGTCTTGATATAGTCGTGGCTTTCTATATGACTAAAGAAGAAACTCATGTGGGGAGTGAGAGTTCTTGTCTTTTGCATTTAGCGTTTTTCACTTACCAGTTCATTTGGCTGTTCAACTTCCAGAACCTGACCAGGTATGAGAGACAGTGTGGTTGTGTAACTGTACCTTCACAGGCACAGTTGTGTGATCACCAAGGAATATCTGTAGTGCTTTGGTTTACCACACACACAGTATCACAGAATATTCTGAGTTGGAAGGGACCCATAAGGATCATCAAGTCCAACTGCTAAGTGAATGGGCCATACAGGGATTGAACCCATAACCCTGGTGCCATGAGCACCATGTTTTATCTATTTGAGCTAATATCAGGGTCATATTACAATTTTTTTTTTAATAACCTAACTCCCCATTCCATCATCCCATTATCTAGACCATGTAAATGAATTCCTCATCCAGTCTTTTCTTAAACACCTCCAGGGATGGTGACTCCACCACCTCCCTGGGCAGACCATTTCACTGAGGAATCACTCCCTCTGTTAGGAAAAAGCTCTTCCTAACATCTGTTCTTTTTTTTTTTTTTTTTTTTTGATGTTTTCAGATAGTTATTAAAAAACGAGAGCCTTTAAATTTTGGGATTCCAGAGGGAAACACAGGATTCTCTAGCAGATTAGCAGCTACACAAGATATTCCTTTTATTCACCAGTCTGTAAGTATGCTCTAAGTATTGATCTTGTATTTGATGATTCAGTGACTGTTGTGGAGGAGAAGGAATAGTCTGCCTAAGGTCTGCATTGTGAAGAGTAAGAAGAATAGTTGTGGCATAATGAAAATTGTCTTAAAGTTGAGTATTTTGTTCAAGGAACGAAGTAGTTAGTCTAATTTTAGCTAATAGATTCTACTGAGAAACTTCACAGGTCAGTCATAAAAAGATAAGAAACTTACACTTCTGTGCTTGCAAATCTGCTAAAGCAACAAACTTTCGCATTTTTTGGGATTCTACGCGGTAAGTGACTAACAAAAGAGTGATGACTTTTTTGAAAGCCTCTTGTGTTACCTTTACTTTATTATCTTGAACCCATTTTTAACTTTCTGCTTATCCCTCCCTTTCTGTAGGGATTATAATCTAATAGTCTCTTTATTTTTGTTTTTTAGCCTTTGAAAAAATGGTTACCTAACAGCGTGGCCATGTAGCAGGAAATTCTTTCTGTCTCTTGCCCTTTGTATTCTTTAACAGTACTTCTGCTTCTATTAACATAATTCACAAAAGGGTCTTGACAGGAAGCAGTACAGATGGTCATCCCACCTCCCTACACTGTCCATAATGAAAATAGTTCAGGAAAAGACTTACAGTGAGAAAAAGCATCACTCAACTGATATTACACATACAAGCTTCTGGATGTACGTGCAGCTTCCAGAAATCTTTTACACTATCTACTCATTTAATCTGCTTGATTTATCTTCCTCTTCCTAAAAATGCACTCCAGTACTTCCTTCCTTCCAAGCCCTTTGACGACTGGGAAAACAGCATTAGAGCGGGGAAAAAAGTATAGACAGTAAGTTGAGAAGCACTGCCATATCTTAAACACTTCTGTAAGTCTGAAACATTAAAGTTAAAAATGGATGTTAAGGAAATTTTCTCATCTGAACATCCAGGAGCCACTCTGGCAGTCACACACCAGTGTTTTGTCTAACTTTTCCATGTGCCTAGAGCTTCTCTTTTGTTTCAGCCTGAACTGGGAGACTTGGATACTTGGCAAGAAAATACTAATGCCTGGGAAGAAGAGGAAGATGCTGCTTGGCAGGCAGAAGAAGTTCTTAGGTAAGTGGAAGTAATATGAAGCATGCTGAAGAATCAAATTTGTTTGTTTGTTGTAGCACATTTCTGGTAAATGCTAAGAATTGCTAAACACTTCTTAAGACAAATTATTTTTATGCATCTAGTCTCTGTGTAACTGCTACACTGTGGCAGAAGACAATTTGAATCTAATACTTTGATGGATGAGATCATAGGGGAAATCTGAGAATCCGTGGAACATTGGAACAGCACATGAACACATACATGTGTGTGCTAAAACTCAGCCCAACGATGCCTCACCATTCCCAGTGATTTATTGTGTACAAATAAATGTTTCAACTTGATTAAGCAAAACACCCCTTACAGCCACACCTGAACTCTCCTGCCCCGCGTGGCGCTGCCATTGGGGCAGGGGATCGCAGCTGAACCCCGTGCTGCCGGCGGGGCTGCCAGCACGGGGCTGGGGTGCCTGGGCGCGAGCGCAGGGGGAGGGGGAGGGGGAAGTGGTGAGGGGGTTTGCACTGTGAGCACACAGTCACGGCGGCCCAGAGAGGCCCACAGATTCTCGGGGTGGCGGGGGTCTCCCGAGTCAGAGTGGGCTCAGAAACGGTTCCCTTTGCTTCCCCGTGCTCAGAGAATCCGAGGGGAGAAGCAAAAAAGTGCCCGGAGCCCTCCGGAGTTCTGGGGGGTGGGGCAATGAGCGTGGCCTGCATGCATATTAATGACCTGCACTTCTTTGCGAGTTTAGGGTTTTGCGAGGGCTGTCGCCTGTCCCTTTCCTCATGAAGGACGGGGTATAACTGTATAAAGATTTCAGCCTGTCATCTTTACAATTGAAAGACTTCAGGTCAAGTTGTTAATTTTGATGGAATTCCTTCCTGTCCTCTATAAAAAGTATCAAACTTTACTTGTTATAGAAGGGATGTATTTGTGTCCATATATTTCCAGTGGCTAGAACATGATCAGAACTGTAGCTGTCTCTATGGCATACCACTTGGCTACCTCACTACAACTGGCCATTGTGTCCCAGCTGTGTGAAGTAAACCCTTTGTTGTATTCATGACACAAATGACAATTCTTGTCTGTGAATGAGAGAAGCGTTGGTTGATTTTTAGCATGATTGGTAGGAAATACCTTCTGGGTTTACAGTTTCTCTTGCATGGGACATCTGTGATATCTTTAACATAAGACTTAGATATACAGTGAATCCTCTCTGTATCGCGACTTCTCCTTCACGACCTCGCCCATTTGCGAAGCAATTTTGTCGCAGTCCGGATCCACGGATCTGCGATATTTCATAGACAGCGCATGCGCTCTGCTTCTGCTTTGCCGAGGGGCGGGGTCGGCTCTCCCTGTGCGGCGGGACGGCCCCACCTCGCCCCGGGCCCGGCTCCCCAGGGAAGGGGACGGGGCTCGGGCTCGGGATTTCCTCGGCACAGCCTCGAGTTTACAGTCCTGCCGCACCGTGCCCGGCCCCTGAGCCGGTCCTGTGTGTCTCCGTGCCCAGTCCCTGCAGTGGAAGGGTCACGCTGCACTATGTCCCAGGCAGCACCTCTACAAGACATGCCATGTATTTGTATGTACAGTGTATGTATGCACGTATAATTTATAGAGTTTAAAAAAGTGTTGTGGAAGCTTCATACGTGCTGACTTTCTCAATGGCTTAATAAAATTCAAACTGCCTTCAGGGGCTCTGGACTGAGGACAGCAGGGAGCGCCTGGGGGGCTGTGGGACAGGGACGGCCACTGTGGAAGGCAGAGCAGGTCCCTCAGTGTCACTNGGAGCAGAGAACTGTGCCCACCGCTCCGGAGTTCCGGGGGCTGGGGCAATGGGCATGGCCTGCATGCATATTAATGACCTGCAGTTCTTTGCGAGAATAATGTTTCGCGGGAGGTGTCGCCTGTCCCTTTCCTCGCGATGGAGGAGGTATAACTGTAGTACTTCATTGGCCTGTCTCTGACTCTGGTAAGGAAGTGGTATGGAGTCTCTTCTTAATGCTTAAAGTCTGCATCTTGGTCTACAGAAAGATCTGAAGATCCTGCGGCCTTTCTGGTGATTTAGTGTATGAGCGCAACAGTTCAAAGGAGCATGTATAGGGGTTTCACACTGCTCGGTGGAGGACAGTTCCTCTGACATTCCAGAGTGTTAATGCTGACTGTACTCCAGTGGTGCTTTTTGAGAATGACTGGGCAGAAAAAGTGAGGTCTCCCTTAGCTAGCTGTGTCTGGATACCTGTTTGTGCTCAATGAGTATTCTGAAGTATCTTAAGACTAGAATGATTTTTGTGTTATAATGGAGTGCTGATCAATCATGGAAAACTCGGCTGTGACCTGCTAAATACACTCTTCTCTGCTATCCTGTGGCCTTCTCTGGTGACTTAGTGCATAAGCATAGCAGTTGAAATAACCATGTATTGTAAGCCAGATGCTCCCTGGAATCAAAGCATGAAGAAAGACACTAGCAGGCTACTAGTGTCTGAAAAGTTCCAGTAGTCTTTTTTCCCCACACTTTCCAGCAGATTCTGGGCTGGGATGGACTGAAATTTTCCAGTCAGTGATGAGTCAGTGTATAGTGGATGATAAACTGGATTTTCAGTTACTTTGAGTTACTTGGAACTTGTTTTCTTCTGTAAATTTTAGATATTTACCTGCAACTTCAGGCTTTCTCTTACCAGTGAAGCTTTTTCCCAGTGGGAACAGTTAAGCCAGTGCATTTGTAGTGTAGAGTAGCTACTTGTTTATATTTTTTTGGTGGCCAGTTGCTCTGTCTGAGGTGAACTTGACGGTCTCTCATTTGGGCGTAACCGAATTCAATTCTCGTCCCGTAGAGGGCGCGGAACGACCACTGTCACCGGGAGCTGCCGTAATCAGTAGCATTGCTGAACAACTAGTGGCTCTTGGAAGCTAATGTCCCTTCATACTGGCTGGTGTGTACATAGCACTTCTTCCCTTCTGCATCAGTTCAGAGGTGTGGGGATTATGAATCTGCTAATATAAAGGGACAGATATTAATTACTCTGCATATACTCGACTGATAGCACTGTCAACTGTAAGGCTTTCAGGTGGAATGTAGTGGGTGGTAATCTCAAAAGAACCCAAAACCTTTGAGCAGCTGTTAACCTGGGAGATAGACTGATCTCACTCTTCCACGACTGACAGCAGAGCAGCTTAGTAGAGTATAGGAAAAGTTCTAGTTATTAATAATCAAGCAAGGGAAACAGTGAAGACGTTGAGTAAGTGCAGTCACTCTCCTGTCGAATTAAAGAGAGTATGTAGACTTTGTACTGCAAATATTTTGACGGTTTTTGTGCCCAGTTTGTCCATAGTTGGAATCTACCAGAGAAGATTGCTTCAGGTGATGATACTTCTGAACTGTATGTTTTACACACCTAAGCAGATGCCATGGGGTTATTTATTTATTCATTTATTTTATTTATTTAAAGTTAATTCCTGACTGCCTCATCAGTTACAATTATTTATTCTCTTTTAATAAGCAGTTCTTTATTCTTATAAAATTTATGTTCACCTTTTCAAGCTTCATTTTTAAAGTCATCTTGCAAGCACTTTAGCAATTTTTTTAATATCTAATAAACTGAATGCAAAGCAGCAATGAGCTACTTAGACAATACAGGAGGGAACTGCAGTGTGTTACTTGGGAGTATGGATCCAGTTGTTGGTCCTGCACCACTGAATAATGTGTTCTATCTGAGGCAGGGGAAATAAAATGAGTGAATTTTTGTCTTTTCCTTTCTTTGTTTGCTGTAGTCAGCTATGTATTTGTTGGAATTGGAAACCTATTTCTGTAGACAGATTCTTTGAGCTAAATGTGTTGTTTGGAGTTTTATAACAATTATAAGAAATACGTAATGCTAAAAAAGATACAAAACTGAAGACTTCTCAATTATTTTTTTATTTCCTTAAAGACTATTGTTTATCTTTCTAGCAGACAATGAGTACAACACAGATCCACAACTCCTGATGTTATGTTAGAAGTTACCATCTCATCTGATTGTGACAAAAATGTTTGTAGTATGTACTTGCATTAGAGAGGAAGTCACTAGTGATACTTCTGCTGAGGGAAAAGAGGGACACAAGTCAGTGTTCTAAACGAGACAAACTGGTTTGGTCTGAAAAGATGAGTACTCTTGCTCCTTGAAAGCATTAGAGAGTTGGGGTTTTTTTGCTTTAGGCCTTAAAACTGTCTAAACCTTCACTGATTCATTTACTCTGAATCTTTGATAATTTAGCGGGTTTTAGACTGCAAAATAATTGAACAAATATTACTGCCTAAGACAATGTTGGATTTGGTTGGATATTATGAAAAGGTTTTCACCCAGAGGATGGATGGGCATCGGAACAGGCTTCTCAGAGATGTGGTCACAGCACCAAGGCTGACAGAGTCCAAGAACCATTTTAGCATTGTTCTCAGGCACATGTTGTGACTTTTGGGCGTGTCCTGTGCAGAGCCAGGAGTCGGACTTCGGTGATCCTCCATGAACCCTTCCAAGTCAGGGTATTCTATGATTCTAGATTAATCTGAAAAGAGGACTTCAGGACAGTAAAAGAATAACTGTTCTGAGCCTAATGAGAGTAGACTGAAGCCCTGTTTTTATTAGTTACAATAACCTGTGTATTGACAGGAACTTAAGATATGACCATGCTGAAAATTGGATTCCTCTTATTTAGCAATTCATGTTTTCTTTAATTGCAGACAACAGAAGATGGCAGAAAGGGAAAAAAGAGCAGCAGAACAACAGCGGAAGAAAATGGAGAAAGAGGCACAAAGGCTAATGAAAAAGGAACAAAACAAAATTGGTGTAAAACTGTCCTAACAGAAGCTAGGTATCAATGGCAGTGCCAGTAAAAACAGAATTTCAAGTCTACAACACACATCTGAGTATTGATTTAACTATTTATAGGACTTTGATGCACTGCTTGGTTTCAATGCATTCTTCAGGTCATCTTGGAAGTCAGGATTTTCCCAAAATACCTTGAACTACTAGTATGTGGTTCTTAAAGAAGAAAAACCCCACAGAAAATCATGCCTTGATGGAATGTTTCCTGCAATAGTTCTATCCCAGCATTCTTCTTTGCAGTAAAAGTGATTGACAAGGGTTTTGATGGAAAAACACTCTACAGGAACAGCTGAAGCCTAGAGAAAAGAATGTAAATATTGAATGGTGGGAAATCTACTGTATTGTCTGTGCTTACCTGAAACATGTAATTAAACAGTTTTAAAGAACCCTTTGCTTCTTGCCTGATGAAGAATGTCTGCTTTTGCCTTTTTATCATAGGATTTATAAACACTTTATACTTTTTCATGGGAGGTAAAACTGATCTTTGCAGAAGAAAATAATTTGTTATGGATGACCTGCAACTCAAAATGTCCTTCTGGTAGGTAATGCAGCAGTAGAGGATGAATTACAGCTGAACACTGAAAGTGTATTTCTTGTCACTTTGTCACTTGGCAGCTTCCTGTGCTCCCATGTCTGTTTACATGTGCCAGTGCAGTGGCTACCAGCAGTGGCATCACTACATAAGAGTGGTGCACATTTTTTACAAAGGCTGATGTTATGAATGTAAGGGAATATTTTAATCGCTTTCTTGTATTGGTAAATTTTTATTTCTAGCAGAAATTCTTATACATCCTACAGTTAGGAAAAAAATCCTCACACCTTATTGCATAGGTAGTGCAACTGAGGAAAAATTCATACCTTGTTAATAATACTAGTGTGAAAATTCTCAGCTTAGTTACAAGTGCTTTTCACATTTATTTTTGTGCACTTACTGTATGTATTTACACTGGAATTCCCCTGGTAAAGTGTGCATGGTAAATGTGCAGTAGGAGGCAACAGGGATGTAGTGAAAAAGAGAAGTTTAATGTGTTTGAGAGGTGTATGGGTGGAGGGGGGTGGTCTGTGTGCTGCGTGTATTCTGAATTCATGGTTGTAAGGATTTCTTACCGTATGACAGATAAGTGACGTCAGCACATTCTGTGCCTGTTTCCTGTACGTGCAGGCGACAGTGAAGTTGTAAGAGAATGGAAGGCGGTGGAGGGTCATGGGGTTAGATCTTGTTTGCCTAGACAAATAGAATTTTTAACTAAGTTGTAGTAGGTTCTGGCACAAGTTTTGTTTAAAAGGTAAGTAATTGAAAAGACAGTATTACTTTTAATGGCCTTAGTAATGGAGAAAACTTCTTAAAAATGTTTTGTATGCTTGTCCCGTAACTTTAAATCTTGGACAAATCAACTGATTTGACAGCAATTTTCAGATGTTAAATTTAAAAATATATTTAGAAGGCTGTGCCTATTTTCTGCACAAGTATTCTGACTAGAGTAGAATGGGTTACTTCAATACAGGTACAACAGCAATTCTGCTCCCACTACACACGTCTAAGTACCTGACTATGGATGGGAGGTCAGAAGGAAGTTTATGAATAAGCTTTGCTAACAGTCTTTGCTTTTAAGAGTACTGAAAAAGCAAAGAGGTACCAGTCATAATTCTTTTACTATTGCTGACATGGGGCAAGGAAACTGTCCACGTCGTGTTTAAGGTGGAACCTGTTGGAAGCTGCATCTAATTAAAAGAAATAAATAGTGCTTACTCTTGCTATTTCTGAGACAATGTAAAAGTAGATGCAAATCAATACTATTTATTAAAAATAACATCAGACAGGCTATTTAATAAATTGCAGAGAGAGCCCCTGAATACATCGTGGAAGCACATGTTAGTTTTGAGCTTTTAGCCATTTAAAAAACCCTTGGGTGCTGCCACCTTCGTGCATCTCAGTCCTCATGCATTGCTTTTCCTTCCTGCTGCATACTGCTTTGCTCTTCTTCCTTCCATCTACTTGCCTGTACTTAAGCACAGCTGCTCTAGAGATTCCTCTTATCTCTACCCTGTGCTGACATGCCAGTAGACGGGACACTGTGCTCTCAGAGGAAAGTCTCTCGCATGGTAACAACCAACGCATTGTTACCTGTTTCATCTTTTTCCTGTGTTCTCTCTTTCCTTCTTCCCATATTTTGATTTTTATCCTCAACAAACATAACATTTTTGCTTATTGTGAGGCTGCTTCTCTGTTACTGTCTTTTCCATTGGTTCAGTTTCCTTGAGGGATCTTGTAGACTGTGTACATGTTTTCTTTCCCTTGCTGCCATATGCTCCTCGTCTCTCCCTTTCAAGCTTACTCATTCTGTGATTCTGTGAAGGGTGCAGGTGAATCTGGTAGGGAGGAAACCTCAGCACTTTCAGCAGTTTAGGGGCATGTTGGGTACCTATTGGGCTGAATATTAAGGAAAAGGTTTTTTGTTCTTGGGTTAGAAGGACTAATGAGATTATCAACAAGCATCCCTTCAGTCTGGGAAGGATCTGACTTGGTTCCTGTGCTATAAGCCTGAATTCAAACAAACATCTGCTATTTTACCCTTTGCCTAGGAGCTGCATGTCCTCTGCACCTAGACGTTTTGAGACAAGACTTTCCAGTATGGTGCAGATGTGGGTCTTGAGCATTTTCTCATCTCAGAAGGATGGGAGTTTTTATTGAACTGTTTTGATGCTGATGATCCTCCCCAACTACTCTGCAGCATCAGCAGGATCCAGGTGAGGCATGACTAAGACTAAGGTGTAGTACTAGAGGGGAAAAAAAAAATAAGATGGTATGTTTGTAGCAACAACTGGCATATCCTCTATGGATTGTGGAAAAAAGCCCAGGCCCCCCTAAATTTTGGAACCCGAACATTGTGGTACGTCACGCCTCTTCTTACAAAGGGCACCTTGAGCTGTCTAGTCTTTGACGTATGAAGGAGGAAATGTGGAGGTTTGGATGTGAGCTGAATTTTGACTAGAGATCAAAACAAGGACTTTTACCAGGAAAGTGTTGGGAGCTCTGTCACCTCTTACAGAGTGTTGTTAAACACCTTATGAGAGCTGAGAAGACTGAAAGTTTCTTATAGGAACAAAGAAACTTTACTATTATACTGGTGTGTCTTATATCTTAAGATATACATCACATACATAAGATAAACAGCACATCCAAAAACATTTAAAAACACTACTGCTAAATGTAGCCTGCTCAAAACATGGTTTGAAATTGGTACTTGTTGCCTCTTCCTGCAACTAAACCCATGTAGTCACACGTGAATGCGTCTCCTAGAACTGAAGATCACTTCTTCCTCTAAATCATGCTCCATTTCACCATCACTCACAGCGAAGATCTCTTAAAGAATAGTGGCTGTAGAAAAGAAATGCAACATAGTAAAGAAGTTGGTAACATATTGCTCTCCTGGCCTTGCACAGACATACTTTGAAGTAAGAATAAGGCATTTTCTGCAATATTGTGTTGTGTAAAATTAATGTTAACCCCTTGTCCTGGTTTAGGTTTTTTTTCTTCTGGCAGCGAGGAGGTTAACAGCTCAGCTCTTGCCTGGGCCTCAGTCGTTTCAAGTCGAATTCAAAGTTAGAGAGATAAAGATGCCTCTGTGAATAAGCATATTTGGGAGAAAAGAAACAAGTTAGTAACAGAAAGTAGATGGGTCAGGACATGTGAAAGAAGCTGAAAGCTATGAAGGCCCCCCCCGGCCTACTAGAGAAGGGGTAGGAATGTTCTTCCAGGCGTCTCGCTGCTGCTCGTGGAACGGACGGACCATGGTGTAAACCTATGGAATAGAGAGAGAGGAATCAGTAATGCAGAATCCACCTGAGGCCATGACTGAAGATGGAGAATCATGCTGCNACTATTAGCTTTGACTCTAGTGTCCATATAATTTAAAAGCTTTTGAAAGTGACATTTGAGCAATATGCATTGCATGCATTGAGTGCTGCAAATGCTCCCTGCACACTTATACTCCTCCCTTGTGGATTACTTAGCTTCCCAAAAGCTGCAGAGCAATTCATGGCAGTGTCAGGCTTCACTGGTTCCCTTCTGTGCTGGGTTGCACAGGAAAGTATTACACTTGTTTTGCTGAACTGGAAAATGAGAGGCCAGTGAGGTTTAAATGGCCGGAGGTGTTGAAATCTTGGGTGCAGCCAGACAAAACACATCTGTTGAGTAGTGTTGCTCTCCTCTGATCTATCCCCAGATCTTAGGTTTTAGAGATGGAGAATTCATGGTTTGATAGTCACACTGACACTGATGACTGTCAGCTGGGTTGAATGGGGCCTTCTGGACCTCTGTTCAACACCAGAAAGACTGATATTGTCCTGGAGTTGCAGCAATGAGAAGTTACAGGTTTCTGGATAATTGCATTGGGTTAAAAATTAGGTTATTTACATCTGTGAAGGCAGCATGAGGCAGCAGTGGGTGGTGTCTGCACCTACAGCCCAACTTCAGCCTTAATGAGCCTGGCTGGGTGCTTGGAGTGCACTTGGAGCTGTACTCGGTTTTTGTGAGTCCAACTCTGTTGTCCTGGAAGAGTACCCAACACAGTACCTCCCCTAGCTTGGCCTGTACCTGACAGCTCAGCTGGAACGGGCTATTTTTTATAAAAACACTCACACATTTGACATTTCTATCATGCTTTACTGAACTTGTGATTATAAAGGTAATTTATAATTAAGCAATTAAATAAACAATAAGTTAAAACAATACATTTATACATAGTATTTCAATGGGATCAAAAGACTATTGGGCTCCAATACATTAAGACTTTAAAACACCATTAAGAGTCGAAGTGTATCCACGCCTATAGTTATCATTGCAACAAGTGTGAAGACTCCCAACAATGTACGTTTTTGGTTACAGTCCCTGTATACGCACAAGACCAGTGAGATGCTCAAGCAATTGCACGATTGAGAAGAGCACTACACGAGACAGGCACGAACAATATGCTGGAAGCTGCCTGGGGAATACGGGTTTTACCTCTAAACTGAATTGACACTTGGGACAACAAATGGAAAGCGCTAGCATGCTTTCTGGAGCACAATTGTGATACCTTAAGGGGAGTGAGTCTCCATGTCAGTTAGTTAACAGTGTAGTTTCACAGGTGTTTCAGGTGAGTGCTGTCTAGAGAAGTACCCCACCGTTCTCCAGCCACATGTCCCTACGCACATCTCGTGTTACACTTGAGCCAGTGCAAAATGCATGTAACATTTGCTCAGTGAACCATCCAGGGGAAGTGACTGAGCTTAATGCTAACTTGGCAATAGAACATGAAAGAGCACTAGCTGTAGTTCCTAGTTTCCCTTGATATGTTCACTGTGCAGATGCACTGGCACAAGAAAGACACCAGCACAGGGAAGGCCCCTGGTGCCTGGGAGCAGGAGGACTGTTTCTGTAAGCAGCGGTATTGTTAAAAACACCTGTTAAAAACATCTTCAGCTTTTTTATTTTAAAAAAAGGAACATGTTTTTTAACTGATTTATAGTGCAAATCAAATAGTCAAAAGCAAAATTATGGACCCTACCAGACTGTACAGTAACTTTTTCTGAGCTGTTTCATCCCTCTTTCTCTCTGCCTCAGCCAGTTGGTGCCCAGGGACAAAGTATACTTTAGGTTTTGATATTGAAGGGTGTTCGGCGTAAAGAGTGCAAGGCCACCAGGCAGCAACCACGAAGCAATGCTCCAATATTGTAAATAGGATCTGTTCCTCCCCTCTGAGTACTCAAAGCCCATACAATAGTCGGTACAACAGGGGCTGCTACAGCCAGAAGATCTCCGAGGAGACTGCTGCTCCAGTATCTCCTCTTGATTCCTGTATTGACATACTCAAAGGCTTCATCATCATGAGGTTCTGTAAAGTCAAGTTCTTTCATGAAACGATTTTCATTAACTCCGTGCTCCATCTTCCTGCATGGAGACTCCATAGGAGACAAAAGGATAGCAGAATTGGGATCACTCGGAGTTAAGTCCACTATGATACCAGAATCACTGAAGCTTCCAAGAGAAAATTCGCCCAAGTCCTTCAGTGAAGAAGGTGGGCTTAGGGGACAGGTGTCTTGAGCTCTGAAGATGTTTTGAATGAGCTGCTCCACATCTAGGCTATATGGCACCACATCAGTCTGGATGCCCTGCTCCACCATTATGTTGTTGCTTTTCTCTTCCTCCTGGCAATAAGTCAGTTTTCCATCCAGAATGATTTCAAGCATCTCTTTTGTTACAGCAGCACTGAAGGGAGCTGGATCACTCAACTCAGAGGTTGTGGTGGTCAAACTCTCTCCAGACGAGTCTGTCCCATTAGCCTTGTCTTGACTAAGAAGCAGTTCATTGTCTGCCATCTCATCCAGACCTTGGTGCTCTGTGATAAGGCTGTCTGGCACGCTGGTACACAAGTCTAATAGCTTCCCCTCTGAGTCGCACATGTATTCCAGGCACTGCTCATCCCTCACAGAGTGGTTCTGAGCCATCTCCATGCTCTGCAGCAAAGTTTCCAGTTTCTTGTTTTGAATGTTTATGTCTATGAAGTATTTCTGAATTTTTTTGTCTTTCTCAGCCAAGCTGTTTTTCATGGTTTCAATAACCTGCTTGAGTTGTTTAATTTCACTTCTTGCTTCCTTTAAGGCAAGCTCTGCCTCCACACGATTGCACTCTTCTTCGATCCAGTCTTCCCTCATCCGTCCCAGCTGAGCTTTAAGCTCTTCTATTTCTGTTTCCCTGTAGCAAAACAAAAATGTTGTAACACTTCTGCTGACTGATAATTTAAAGTCAACATGAGGTTCCATCATATGGGCATGGGTCTCCTGCAGAGATGCTCCAAGAAGGAAGAAAATTCTTCCAGGTGCCATTTGCAGCCACCCCTGAGAGAGCCAAGACACACCGTCTGATTGCTAATGGGAATCACTGGCCTCACCACACAACCAGCAGCCTTGTGGGCCATGCCCTATCTCAGACATTTTGAGGCACAAGTTCTGACCTCTAGGTCAGGTCTAACCAGTGCTTAACATCTCACCTACTGCCTTGGCCTGGAGGAAATTGGAAACAGTTGCCTGGATACATCCCCTGTGCCTGCCAACAGCTTGTCACGTACAGCCAGAGCCAATGCTGGCCTCAGAGAATCTGGTGGCTCAGGGCTGCAGGCACATGCCTTTCTTTTCCCAGCATGGAGCCAGAGGCTGCTGCAAGCAAGTGGGAAGCAAGTAGGGACCAAGTGGGGAGAGGAGGCCACTATGTGGCTTCCAGACCTTGCAGATGTTGAAGAGGACCATGGGGTCACTAGGATTCTGTCTTGGGGCTCCATTCAAACAGCCCTTTGTACCCCCTTGGATTGTCTGTGATTGAGAGTCATTTGTCAGAGTGCAATTTTAGTAAAAGAGAAAACACTTGTTGCTGTGTAATGCACATTGTCACTTCTTTGTCAGCATCTACATAAAAGCTTATTGTTAAAAATTCAGTATACGTATAAGCAACAAAAAACCACAAGTGGGCACACTGGTTTGGATGTGAGCTTTTCTTTCACGGGGAAGAAGGGCAACATTTGTATTCATATTTCACTGAGAGAGGTAGAACAGGACACTAAGGTAATACATTCTGGTAGGTAGAAACTGTTCCAGGTACAAAAGATCTCAGTGCTAAATCAGACTTGAAAAATTTACCTTTTAAAAATATTCTATTGTGAAAGTTCCCAAAAGGGAAGAGACAGCTATATTTTTAACTAAACTACCTGAAAGCAACCTAATCAGACTGATCATATTTCAAATTTCTTAAAGGAAACTTTATGCAGTCAAGAAATGAGTAAAAACATTCAGGATCCCCATACCTAAACATTCCCAAATAAATCTTTCTGACTCTGATTTCTTATGTAAAGTTTACCTTTCTTTAAGTTTGCTCTCAGATTCCTTCAGCTTGGTTTTCAAATGCCGTACTGCCACTTCTTTCTGCTGCAGAGGAGTCAAATACTGCTCTGGATTTTGTGGCTTAATGCTGTGATTTTCACCACAAGAATTGTATCTCCCTGATCGCCTGAAAAAAACCCCAAACAACCATAACATAACATAACATCACTTCTACAGCTCTTAAGGCCTGGCAAAAAGAAAAACATCTCATTGACTGATAAATACAAAGCTTGCCTCATTTGGGCATCTTTAGTGTCCACACAAGTGACTCCTCTGGCAAATCAAAGTACTGGAGTAAACAGCTCATTTGTGGCTATGGTTATTTATGTACTTGGGTTCAGTATCATTACATCAAGTAAGACTTTTAATTGTAAAATACCTAGCTATCCCCTCACCCAAAATGGGTGGCTGCAGATACAGCCAGGTGAGGCAGTGAAAGGAGTTCAGCTCTGCAAAGGAGTTATAAAGCTGAGCACGCTGAAACCTATTTTCATCACATCTTGTTTTAGGTGTTTATCTGACATGCTTAGCTGTTAAGTTTATTGAGAGAAAGGAAAACAGCAGTAGCACGTTGTCAATTCTGTCTCTGCAACATGTGTCACGTGCTCTCGCAGGTCTCTGTGCTTTCCTGTATAGGAAACTGCACTCCTTAGGTAAGTGCCTAAGCCTGGGCAGGGTGAATTTTCGCCCAAACGTATCATGTTTCCTGTACTACCCCACCCAACTCTCTACAAAGTGAAAGAACCCTACCACAAAAAAATAGTAAATCCTCAGGAGAACTGATGGCAAGAAAATAGCCTGCCTTGAAGTGAAAACCAACTGCAAAGGGCTTTGACTTAAAGTAAACTTGAATTTTACAGTGCTGAAACAATAAAGATTTTACACAGTATGGAGCACCCTGCTGACTGTCAAGCCACACTATGAGGAGTCACACCTGAGGAACAAGGTGACCTGCACAACTCCAATAGCTGATCCCACACTATGGTGCAGAGAGGGTAAGTCAGTGCGATGAACACCCGGAGGCTGAAATACAGACTTGCCTCATCACTGGGCTGCTGTCGCTTCCTTTGTATGAGCCTGAGTTGCTGCTGCTGGCTGAAGAAGCCCTGTAATTCTGATGGATGTTAGCAGGACTCAGATGGGTTTTGTACAGTGTCGACAAAGGGTCCTTTCCATGGGAAGCAGGTGGGCTGGCTCCAGACTTGTAGGATAAGGATCCATTATTCCGACCATAAGGGCCACGACTGGAGAGGAACCAAAATGGTGAAAGCATTATCCTTATCACACAACCTATTATGTGTCTTATTTTGCACGCAAAGTTCTCTAAACACTAAACCAGAGAAATAACTGTGAGTGGCTGGAAAGAAATAAAGTCTTGATGTCATCAGCCACGACATGGTCTTTCACTGACTGAGGGGCTCTCAGTCTGAATTATGTGATCAAGGGAAAGCTCAGCCATTTTCCCCTTTCTCTGTGAACAGCACAGTTCTCAGTGACTCCATCAGATCATCCACATTCTCTGAATGTCTGTCAAGTAATGAGAGGCCTGTGGTCTGGATTAATGCCAAACAAACCACACTTCAGCTTTCCCTGGCCAGGCCTGTGGAAGTGGTTCCTGTGCATGGAGGATTGCTGTAAGGCTGCTTTCATGCTCCTCAGCAAGCAGCCTGAGGGATCACAGCATGCAGTGAAAACAGATTTTGTTTGGGCCACTGTTCTTTTCTGCCTTTGGCATACTGAGTTCTTCATCTGTCATGATCAGCTATTCATTCACTTAGATATAGTCTGAACCCCATGGAGAGCAGGCTGAAACAGTATTAAAACAGACAATGGAAAGTACAGACTTTTCTTTCTTTCATTCTTCCTTATAGTTTTGCTCATACCTATCTACCTTTCTTTTCCCACTCCTTATTAAATAACCTATGAACTGTGTGTGCTTGGAATCAGTTGGTATCCTCACTGCCTGACAGCCCAAGAGCTGGAGCACTCTGCGGACAGCTTCCAGGGATGTGTTCCTCTCCTGCTTACTTGATTTGTCATCCTAAACTACTACACTGCTACTTTCATTCTCTCATGGAAATTGTTCCTCTAAATGGTAATGAAAAGGCAGGTTAAAAAAACCAACCAAACAAAACCAAACGTAGAAAAAGGCAAATCCAGACAGCAAAAGGAAAGGCTTGAACATGAAAATTTAAATACCACAGAAGTATGAAGCAACATCTCGTCTTTAAATTGTTTCACTTGGTTTCCTCCCTTCTCTGCAAATGGAACAGTTTATAAGGAACAGATGGTTGAGTGGCTGCTGTGAACCTTCATCACACTGCTGCGGTTTGGGTGATCTTACAATTATTTTATAATCAAGTGCAGAACTGTGGTTTGTACCAACACAGAGATGTTTCATAGTGAGTGAAGTCAAACAGTTAAAAAAGAACATAGTGCCAAGGAGATATCTCTTTCTACTTTATGTCAGCTCTGGTGTGCAGCACAACTCACACAGACTGCTTAACACAGTGATCCATCTGAAGGAGCCTTATTACAGAGGACTTCTGTCCAATGAAGTAGGTCATTACGCTCTAATGTAAAGATCTATTAAAATGCACAGTAGTATATGACATGATACGTAATCTTACTGAAAATAAGGTGATTAATTTTACTGAGAGTAAGGTGACTTTAGGGCTTTGTATTATACTTAGTACGTATAATTTTTTCCCACAGCCAGTAGCTTTACTTGTTAGATGCAATCTAGAGAGAGCTTAAGTGATGTTTATTTGTCTAGCAGTCTCATGATACAGATAGGAAACCACTCATTAGACATCATTCTGATGATCTCTGTATGCTGGGGCACATTGTGACCTTGAAAATGTCTGTGTGACTCAAGCATAGGGGTATCCTGCTGCCAGTCCCAGCTTGCCTGCCAGCTCTTCCACATAAAGGGCAGGAAACCAGTCCTGTCAATCTGAACTCTTTCCTCCTACCCCACAAAATGCAACCAGCAGGGACTGCGTGGGCAGAACACAATGTGGGCTGCTCCATCCCAATGCCCCTGAATTTGCAAGCTGTAGGAACTTGAAATCACACACGACAGGGAGAAATCTTACAGAAATATTTCACAAAAGTTCATTTAGATAGATGACTACGATAGGATTTAAAAAAAATTTACATGTAGTTGTAGTTACATAAAGGTTAGGCAAGGGTATTTATTAAAAAAACAAACAAACAACACCCAAAACCCCAAACATGAAAGTCAGTATTGTCTATTTCTTCCTACAAAAAACATGATCTGGAAATGTGTATGCTGAACTGACAATTTATGACAGAGATAAAACAAAGTGATATGATCAAAAGGTTTAGGTTCACTGGTTACAAGTACTGCTGTTAACTAACATGCACCCAGTTGCTTTCCTCCACTCTGGTCAGCGGCTTTTCTGCCTTACCTGATTGTATCTCCCATACTGGTTATGAACTTTTTCTTAAACTCCAAATAGTTGGCTGACCTGACATACTGACAATTTTTGTGCACCAAATACAGCATTTTTTTTTCTTTTTCTTATCACAGTTCTCATCAGTGTGCTAGGCAAGAGCCTAGTGCTATCCCAACTGTTTTAAAATGCAAGACCTTACACAGTAGTCAATTTTTGCACTAGCAAAATCCAGGAAAAATTGCTTTGCTTACTTGCGAGGAAAAGAAGATCTTTTGCTTCCAGGAGCAGACATATGGACTTCAGGTGCTGAAATACTGCCCGTGCTGCTTGAAGAGCTAAAATCAGCTTCACTGCCTGGAAAGGAAAAGGGAAGGGTAAAAACATAATGGAAATTATAACTCAGATTGTTTTCAAAATAACAGTGAATCACAAGCATCCTTCCTTTGTCTGTTCTGGGTGAATTTCAGAAGTTGCTTGGATTTTCAAACATCCCTGAGGACAAGCACTGGATCTGTTCCAGATTTTCAGTATTTCTTAAGTACTGGCACTTCAACAAGAGCAGAAAAAAAATTTGGACACAAAACCCTCATGCTACAGAAGCCATTTTAGGACTCAGGAACACTTGTGACAGACAACCTGTTTGCTTTCTCACAGCCATCAATAGATGAATGAGGCTGTTCACATGGCTTCTTCAGTAACTCAGTGATTAGGAACGCAGTTGGAACTGGATATTTCTTACGCTTCAAACCATACAGAAACACTGCTTGCAGCTTCTACTCTGGTTTCTGATATGATGTACATGTATATGTATATAGGTATAAATGTGCATAGACTAACGGGGTATATGCACAGATGTATGTATACACACATGCAGGTTTCATGTGGTGGAGCAGCATAATGAGGCAGTTCTAATAACCTTAAAATAATTCAAAATCACAGGTAGCTCTCAACTGCTTCTTTGGTACTAAGTCATTTGTCTGATTACTGATTTTCTATGTATCAGAGTTTTTCTTTTCCCAGCTCTGACACATACAAGGAAAACTGCTCTCATTTTTCTAAGGTCAGTAGTAGGTACAGAAAGTCTTATCCTCTGGAAAAACCCCCACAAACCCTCAAAGTTAGAATTTCTTTCCAGTCTGTCACTCAAATGGCAAATGTCCTAAGCCATACTCAGGTCTCATGCTGTAGAGTCACAATAATGAATGGTGACTTCAGCTGAGAGGATGGAAATAACTTTCCAATATCCTTTTGGCAGTTGAGCAGGGGGAGCATCTCTCACCTGGGAATTTCTGATTGCTGCTGCACATACAGACATCCCTGGACAGCAGCTGCAAATTTTTTTGCTATCTTTTCCACACAGGGGAGATGCAGCTGCAGCTACCCTCATCCCCACTGAAGGCAGGAAGACCTTCAAGTACTCAATCTCTCTGAAATTCTTCACAGAGCTGGTGGTGATGTGCACATTTTGCACGCTTGAATACCTAGGACTGGGAAATGCCTTCAGAGCCTCCCTTCACAGCCTTAAAGAGGCATCTGACAGCCATCAACCATGCTTACCATGTGACAACACTCAGCAACTGGCCCAAGAATCAGACATGTTTGGATTTAACCCAATACTATCCCTACCTTATAACACCTGAGATGAGTCCCCTTTTCTCTGTGCCTCTGTGTCAGCCCAGACCAGAATATTCCACAGCCCAAATTCAAAGTACTCAGATGCAAAACTTAGTTCTTCAGAAGCAGATCCCAGAGACCCAGCTCCACCACCTCTAACCAGCTCTGTACCCAGTAGAAGACTCCCAATAATCAGCCCCAAGTCATCACAGCTGTAACCACATCAGAGCTGCCTACAAATTCACAGGGGAAGGACAGCAGCAAGGTCACTTGGTTTCTTGGAGTATAAAATGTCTACAGATGCAGATGTCAGTGACCCTCTCCCTGAGGAAATAAAATGATCATGGGACATGATGTCCAAAGCTGCAACAGAGTTTTCATGATAAACAGAAACATGCCCGTCTACAAGAGTAAAGCACACTCTAAAGAATCTCTCAGTACCACACTACAGCCAAAAGTACTATTCCAGACAAGACCTGAACAAGTAAACACCTCACGTGGATACCATACCTCTGATGTTTGGGTCCCCAAAACATTCCTGTGCTTGCAAGACACCAGCAGCTTTCCCAAGGCAAGTCCTGGCTGTGGTGCAGAAAACAGGAACCCAAGCCAAGGCTCATCTCTGGGTAAGTAGATCACATCATAATCAGATCTCGCTATCGAAAGCATTTCAAGGTAGCAAGGCTTAACAATTGCCTCTCCCTGACCTGCCTGGCCTGGAGCACCAAGAGCTGCAGAACTTGGCACTGCTGGTAACAGCTACCAGACCCTGAAAATGCAACCACACCACCAGCAGAGCTTTCTGAAAGACTGAACTGCATCTGATATTGTGAACTGTGTCTGCAAAGCATAAACACCTTCCGGCTCCAGTTCTAATAACAGCTACACACAAGCTTAACACTTAGCACAGGACACTACTTATGTTTAAAATTAGGCACGTGGTTATTTATAGGGTCTTTGAGAACATTTTATAAGTTAACAGGGTCACTGCTAGTAATGGTTCCAAGTGTGTAAGTGATGTTCAAGCCAGTATTGTGTGCAGCAGTGCTTGACAACAATGTTATTAGGAGACTTTAAAAAAACATTTTCTCCCACTTGGTAGACATCTCTAAGCAAAATAGCTTGGCATCTATCCATAAAATAGCAATTGCAACATATTCTCCTGGATAAGGGTGACTTCTGTCTTTCAATTACATTAACAAAAAGGTGAAATTCATTGTCCAGTAGCGATGTGGGCAGGAGCTGAACACAGCCTTTCATTCTCCTGATGCCATTCTCCAGGCTGACAGCTCCATAAGGACGCCTGTTGACTGTTTTTGTCACTGTGACAATGTGATTGCAAAAGCCCCAGAACAGGCCACTAATTCAGCATTAACCATGAAAGAGACTCACATTTCTCATAACCACATTCTTTTGTCCTGACTGGCCATGAATTTTTTAAGCTCTGATCGAAGACTTTCCTCCTAAGGCCTTACTAACTCTGCCCTGCAAAAGACGCTACACGTTGAGTCACCAGCTTCAGCGGTATCTCCACTGGAATTCATTCATACATATTCCTCCGTGCCGCAGCCATCAGTGTCGCAGCGCACACTGTCTGCTGGCTGGCGACCCAGCCCGGGATCTGATGCTGCGAAGACCTGTCGCTCCTGCCTCCCCCCGCCTGGCAGCGGGCTCCGAGCAGCAGCACGCCCACGCCATGGGAGCGGAGCTGTTTACTGCTCTGTGCAACGGCAGGAACAACACAGCATGGCCAACAAATTACCGTCACATTTTCCAGGTCTGCTCCTTGCCAGGAATGGGTATGTGAGAAGCAGTAGTGAAATTCTCCAGTGTCTGGGGCTGTCCCTGCACTTTACTGGCCGGTGCGCAGCGGCCCCGAGCTAAGAGCGCGCTGCAGGCAGCATCACTCTCTGTGCTGCCTTTTCTCCTCCTTGCTGCCCTGCCGGCATCGCGACAGCCACTGAGCTCAGCTGACAGCGAGGGGAGGAGAGAGAAGCCGTGCCAGCGGGCAGGGGCAACCCAGGCAGAGATGGTGATGATGGTCCTGCAGACGCGACCACAGCTCAGGGAGCTAACGCTGTTCTGCCGCAGCATGGGAATCAACCGGGGAACCTCCTACGAATGTCTCAAGGGCAGATTTCCTATCCTGCATGTGATGCAATCAGAGATTTTGGGGCGGGATCGAGGAGAGGGAGAAACAGCCGCCTGTGCAAGGGCCAGTCCGCCTCCAGCTGGCACTACTGCACATTTATCCCACTGGTGCAGGGCAGCCACCACGCCTGCGTTTTGTGCCAGAAGAGCCCCACCCTTAACTCTACCCTCTGCACTACCTCAGCCGTAGGACAACGACACGGTACAGTGACTACATCACACACTGCATTCACAGCTTTTACAGGCAGAACAGATTAGTTAAATTTGGTTTACCACCACAGCATGCAAGAACAAAAATACCACGCCACATACGTATGTATGTATACAGAGACACAAGGTCACACACTAACCCCTCATGCACTCCTGGAGTATGGCATCCCAGTCTGCTATTTCCGGCTGTTACACAGAGGCTTGGATACTTTGTTTTATGGTCTTCTGGCCTTAAAATCTTTAAATTTTCCTTGTACTTTAGCATTTAATCTTTTTCCTTCTGTAAGAATAAAGCTCAGACTTCCTTGTGTGGCTTTTATTGCCCATTTGTCATTGAAATACAATAAAAAGGAGAAGTTCAAGCAGTATCTGTGACAGCTCTGCAGCACAACTGGATTCCCCAAACTCAGAATGCATATGAGCTTGTTAAAATTTAGGTTTTTGTGTATGTCTTTCCTATTTGCAACTTCACCATTGCTTCATAGCTGCCAAAGTATATAAAACACAGCGCTTACCTATATTTTAACTCTATAAACATGACCTCTTTATAGGTATATCCATCTTGAAGCAGGTTTTGCAGATATGTAGTCAGTGAAACAGAGCTGATAAAACGATGCTGACAGAGACAGCTTGTCCTCAAAATGTAAAGCACTTAAATTTGCTGAGCTTTCTTGCCTTCAAAAGCATCTTGTTATACAGCAAAGAGACCAGAATACAAAAACATGTTCACCACTTTGGTGCAGCTACTAGAGGAGTAAGTGGCACGCTGTTTCCCTAGAGAGCCCAGGGGTAGAGTTTGTTCCCGATTGTGTAAAAAGGTATCCAGCAAAGTCATTAGAAGCAGCTAGAAAAGTAGAGATAATTCAGTTGTAATATCCATTACTGAAAAGAGCTGTATTTTTAAGAGATTTGGTTTAATTTATCTTGAGACATTTAAGTCAGAGCTGCAACTTTAGCTCCAATATTGAACAGCATAAGGAGCATGTTTCTAGGAAACACTAATGTTGCTGTTTTCTGTTTAATAGGGTTTGTTCCTGCAAGACTGACTTTGTACACCACAAAATCTAGGGAAGAAAACCACACATCTATTGACAGATGTAAGAAAAAGAGGCTTCAAGGCAGAGATGAAGTCTTGCTTTAGCATTTCAGGCTTTTCTTCAGATAACACCCTTAAAAATGAAGGCAAAGTCTCCTACTGGGAAACACACCAAGTTCACAGTGTCAAGACCATAGATGACAGTGGGTTTTGTTTCTGGTCCCTGGCCTTTGGCTTACTACTTATTTGACTTACTATTATTATATGTGAGACTCTTACCTTGGACTTAACTACTATATTTCACACAAACAATAACTGAGTAAAAGCAGATGTAAACTTGGGAGCAAGGAACAAGGCACAGCTCTCTTCTATGTAGACTACTCTAATCTTTGGGTGACCGAAGCTGCTCTTACACACTCTGCCTTTGCCTTTTTATACTCTCCACAATAATGAGATCCAGCATCAGGGGAGCAGACTGAGGATGCCCAGCAGGCTGCATTGGAGGGCACTGAACTCCTCAAGACCTAAGTGCTCAGCTCTGGCATCACACAGAGTGCTGACCATATTTCAGAGGAATTAAATGTGCTGGATGCCTACACTCTCAGAAATGGTCTGGCTTTGGTACCAAGTTTCACAGTGAATCCAAGACACACACGAGGGCACACTCAGGACTACAAGTAGGTGACTAAGGGTGAGATGGGCACTCCTCTCTGGCATCTCCAGTGAGCTGGCTGAAGTTTGTTCCTGTCTGGCACACCCTCTTCTGTGAATCTTTAATTTTAGTGCCTAAGCATCCCCTCTAGTTTTACATGAAGCTTAGTTATTGAGCTCAGATTTCTGAGTTGTACTCCAAGAATGATGGCAAGAAGCTGGGTGCAACAATGGCTGACATACTAAATCCTAAGGGTACCAATAGTCATCCCTTCCCTATCCTGCTGCACTGGCCAATGAAGTCATAACTCCCCACTCTTGGGTGGACAGTGCTCGTCAGTGCTCCTTCACCAGGCAGATCTGTGAATCACATTTCAGCTGACTGCATCATCCAGTAACAACTGGTAACTTGGGCAGCTGAAAAAGAGGCAGTCAAAGGGGATATGAGGTCTAAGTCTCAGTGTGTCTCTCTGTACATTGTTCAGACCTTCTGGGTGAGGAGACTTCTGCAACACTAATCCTGTCTCCTTATCTTTGGATCTAAATGTGATTTTACAAATGGCTATTTGATTTCTGCTCATCCTTCTTGCTTATTTTTCTTACTTTGGAAAGATTGTTATCAAATAATTAAAATTTATCTCCTTAAGCAGTTATCTCATCTAAGTAGTAGAGTTTGGTAGTAATCTGAACTACACTAATGCAAATTATAAGCCCTGCAGATCTCAACATGGATACCGAATCTGGTTTAGTATGCTGTGAAACCACAATCAATCAAGCTCTTCTCTCAAAACACAGTCACTACAAACTGATTACTGGTATTGGCTGGGAGCCATCATGCATATTCTGCATATCACTATGATCTGGGCTTGTGTTTTTCTTAATTGTTTTTAATTCACAGATTTGTAGAGCAGCCACAAGCGGATATTGTAACAGACAAAGAGCATTACAAGTTAGAGTTTTTTGATGCTTTGTGTATTTTAAGGAGATTCATACAGAAATCAGTCTGACCTAATTATTTTTTGTGCTACTATATGCAGCTCAAGCTGTTCTTACAACCCCTTAAAAATAGCTCCCGTAAATTTATTCTTCTCAGCCTGAAGTGACCTTTGTCAGGGGGAGCATATGTTCATGGAGCAGAAGGGAACAATCTGGGGAATTTATCTTCATGTTCAAACAAAAGGGCTCTCTGTTATCAGAGGTGGAAGGATGCTGCTTTCCAACCCTGACCTCAATACAAATATTGAGACTGGAGGTGGAAAAAGTACACTGAGAGTTGTATTTGACAGTTTTATATAATACATGTGTAAATCCACTTATGGACAAGTATTTTTTATAAGCAAGCATGTAGTGTCACCTCAGGATATTTTTTTATGTACTTGAAGTGCTATTTGGTCTATTTGAAGGGAAATGGATAGGTTGGTCAGAAGTATTTTTAGAAACAGGAAAATGTCAGCTTTGGCAGGGATGAGTTAGCAGTACACAGAAAGGCAGCAAACTCCATCACAGACTGGGAAAAGATCCCAGCCCTCCCATTGCATTGGTGGCAGAAGTTTAGCAAAGGGCCTTCAGGGGCCCCTTCAACACATATCCTAAATCTGGTTCCATGCAAAAGGAAGAGAGAAGCTGTCTAGGGCACAGCAAGGAGCTGCACAGGCACATATGCACAGCCTATATGCGAATGCATGAAGCACATGCTAAACATGATTCAACAGAAAGCCTTTGCACAGTCACTCTTGATATATGACATATGGTTTTCATTATAATATACATAAAACATTTTAAATCAGTTTGATCTGTTTTCAACAGGCAAGAGGGAAACACTGGAAGGATAAATATATCTGGGAGGTAACTGACTAAATAACCCTACAGTCCTAGAATGAAAAGCAAAATTAGTCATAAGCTAATAAAATATTTACTGATTACAAAAAACTATTAAAAATTCAAGTGTCATCTACCAATAAGAACAGTAAAACCCTACCCAGTATATTAATTGGTTGCCTAAACTATATTTTTTACAGTAACAAAGCCAAAGTAGGCCTAAGGGCATTACATTTCAAGATATGACTGCTGACATTTGCCACTTTTTTCCCCCAACAGCACTCTTATTGTTAAAATGCACAAATGCCAGACAAGAAGCCTGTGCTTTTTCAGCTTGTTAATCCTTGCAACTTTGTGGTCAAGATGTATTGCACCAGCACCAGCTAATAGTCATAGCCTGCCCCAATTTCAAGAGCCAACAGCTTCTTATGATTTACAGAATTTCAGAAGGGTAGAAGACAGACCTGTAATTAAGTGTCTCAGCATAGAAACAAGACAAGGTTTGTAATACTGATAAAAATATGAAACAAAGCTGTCAAAATTTTCCTTTCTTTTGAATACATTTTTGTAACAGTATATATAAGATACACTATTATAAAGTAGGTTTACTATTTTGTTATGTCACATTAAAAGCTATACATTTCAGGCTCATTGGGGAAGTGATGTCCACTTTGCAGTGGCTGGAGGCTGGGTGTATGTAAATAAAACTGGCTCTCTAAGTCCCAGGGGAGAATTTTTGAAGTGGAGCTCTCTCTCACTGACATCTCAATTAAGAAATACCTCCCACCAGTCTCAATTAGCAAAGCTTCTCAGCTCTGTCAAACTCTTGTTTCTGGGATGCCTGGAAGCAGGTCAGCTTTAAAGGCACTGAACTATCTGGTATCTCTTTCTAAAGGCCGGGGTGGATGTTTTACACTACACCACATAAATCAGGTTCCATGCAAAACAAGTCCAAGGAAAGCACTTTTATGCTGTCTGCTTTACTGGGGAAAGCATTAATCTCTCATACATAGGTGATATCTAAACAGGCTTGAATTTCCTACAGCTCCCCACCTCCATCAGGAGAAACAACCCCCCGCCCCCAATAACACATATGAGAAAACTAAGCTTTGCAATCTAAAGTTTTGGGTAAAGTTGGATAACCTCTATCTAGTTGTTCTTCTGGCTGCTGGGTTTTATCTATGATTATAAATTGTGGTTTATTTATTGGAACAGGGACTGGACGTGTATTTTTATTTCTTCTAGATTCTTCCCAAGCTCAGAATCCTTCATTTCAACCAAGAACCAAAACAGAGTGAATACATCTAAATCATGGCTTCATCAGGATTTAGATTATCTAGCTACATAAAAGCAAGTAAAATACCACTTCCTAAACAGGCCAAGAGTTCAAAATGATACCAGTACATATATGCAAAGACCCAATAAGTTGTTTATGATTGACCTTCCACTTTGGAGCCCAGTCACCACCCTCTCACAGTGAAAGCAAGTAAGTGAGATGTACATGACTAAAATAAAGACATTCCCTTAGCTTTCCACGCCTATGTGTACAGATATATAAACATATGGGTATAGACTAATCTACTCCATACTGCTCAAGAAGTATTTAAAGTAATGACTCTGAGGGAAACCAATATTTCAGGCAGTAATTTGGTGACCAAGGAACAAAGATCAGAGAGCACTGAAATTATTTATGATTTGAAGTCAAACATGAGCAGAAAATGGAAAACCAGAATTTTCTACTTTCTATTTGAAATGATGCTTTAATTCTAAAATGAACAAATTTCTCTCTTCTTTTAAAAAGAGGGTAAAAATGTCAAAAACCCTCTCCAAACATTCAAAATATTTTAGATTGAATATGGTCTTTGTTCAGTCTGAAATTAAGATTTTCTTTAATGTTTTGATTTGGCAGCAACCCCCAAATCTGTTATCTGCATAGCTTTGCTTTGAACACAGTAAGATATCAGACAAAAAAGCAATAGGGAATGTAAAGGAAAACAGAAAAGTAAATAATCTATCAATTCTTGAGTAAACATTGCTCCGAAAACAGTTTAAATCCCAGGATTCTCAGTATAAAGGCATTAATAACAGGGAAGAATTCCTAAAAAGGTCAACAATAATGATAACAGGATTAGAGGGCACTGTTTATGAAGGGAGATTAAGGGACAGCAATTTGTGTCTTCTAAGATAAAAATGAGTACTGGCAACATGGTTTATCATGGGCAGAGGAATACAGCTGCAAAACTGTAAAGAAAACTATGCAAAAGCAACACAGGGTTCTGGCTGCAATGCATGTTATTTCATGAGAAATTACTTGAAATTAAAACTGATGGTGGATGGGAGTTGTGCACAGTAAAATGTATCTGGAGTAGGTTCAGACTGCTTTAACTGGGGAATCAGGAAGCTATTTTAAACATTGGCATAAATAATACAGATTGTAATTTAAAAGCAGAGCACAAAAAATCTCCTAAGGGAAGATACATAATGGCCTCTTCCATATGCACAGTATTTTCTTCTGTGGAGGTGAAGTGGGCTGAAACCCACAGAAAACAGCCAGAAGGAGCAGAAAATTCACTGCAGTAAATATACAAATTGCAAAGCATGTTGTAGCCTGATCTTACACACATTTTAAAACACATACCCAAGAGTGTGCAGTGTGTACAGCATCGGTTTCTCCTTTTTGGCTCATATTTCACTATGGATTAACAGAGGAGAAAAAAACCATAACAAAGCCCACACCTGCTTGACAATACAAAAAGATTTTTTTTAATCCTGAAGATCATAGCTGCTGCCATCTTCCATACCTGCCTCAAGTCTGACCTCTAAACCCCAGGGCCCTTCCTACACCAGCTCCTCATCTGTCTCGTCCTTATGCAGGAGCACGTCCCCACAAGCCCCGTGAGAGCTTAACCTCTTACCAAAAGGCATTGGGTTGTAAAACATGTATTGTCTGGCAGGGATGTCATCCTGTGCAGTATCCCAGGCACGCTCTGCAGAAGTCCCATATCCACATCCCCTACTCACTCTGATTTGCAGTTAGAGCCATGGCTCGTCATGGACCAAGCATCAAAATAAGCATGAGACTGCAGGCATCCTGAGGCAAAAATCTCCCTTTATCAGTGAATGTCCCACTTTCTGCATGTCTGGGGCAGTATCAGTACCATTATAGGCCAGGGAGGGAGAAACAAAGGAGTTACGGTGTGCCTGCTGGGAAATCAGCTTCACTCCCCCAGTAAATGAGTAACTAAATTAAAGTGGAACAGATTTCCTGGGAACAGACACCCTGCATCCCTTCAGACTGTCCAGGAGGTCAGTGTATTAGGACACTCCTCTCCTTTGTGCTAAAGTCCATCCCCCAAAAGACACACAAACAGATCTAAATATAAGTTTCTTTTTCCATTACTGAACTAAGCAAGAGGGACCTCCTTTAATTAATTAATTACTTTTATCTTTTAAGGAAAGAGTGAAGTATGTAAGTGCAGAAAATTTGTGCCCAAGACTCTGAATTGCAGGTGGCTTGTGCCACCAGCCCACACATGGGTAGGCCACTACGTAGGACAGGTAGGATGCAGGCTTTCACCTTTTACTTGCCAATTCCTCCTTTGCAACTTGCTGGCTTCCTTTTCTGATCGCCCATTTTTGCTGTGACATCTGGGCCCTTGCTGCATCCTAAAAGTCTTCCCAACAAAAAGAGATATACTATTGAATCTAAATCTACAAGTTCCTGTTAAAGTGGCATAGAAAAACAATATTTTGATTATGTGCCACAAATTTGACAATCCACTCACCTCCTTCTAAAAAGGTGATGCTTAATAGAGACATAGGCAATTAGTTGTTGAGCTGTGGCCTCTCCAGATATACGTACTATGAAACAGTTCAAAACTGAAGCATTACTTGTAGCTGCTACTTTGCTTATTCATATTTGAAAGAAATATTTGGCTATTTGAACAGGTTTTCCACATCAATTCAAGAAAGTTTGTTTAAATTCAAAGTTTAAATTGAAAATATATATAAATCTAAACTAAAAAAAAATTGTACTATGCTGTATTGAGTTTTCTGTGGCCAGGTTTTGGTAGTGGGGATGGACTATGGGGGAGGTTTCTTTGAAGAAGGTTCCCCTAGGTCCAGCAGGACCAATGCCAGCCAGCTCCCAGCTGGACCTGTCGCTGGCCACGCTGGCCAAGGGCAGGCCAATCAGGAGCAATAGTAATGCCTCTGTGATAACATATTTAAGAAGAGGAAAAAAAAAAGATAGATGAAGATGGCCACTAGAGAAGAGCAGAGTGAGAACATATGAACAACAATGCAGACACCAAGGTCAGTGGAGAAGGAGGGAGAGGAGGTGCTCCAGGCGCCAGAGCTAAGGCTCCTCTGCAGCCTATGGTGAAGATCATGGTGGAGCAGCTGGGCCCCTGCAGCCCACGGAGACCACAGCGGTGCAGAGATCCACCTGGCGAGGACCTGCTGACCTGTGGGGAGAGGAGTCCACACTGGAGCAGGATTTTCCTGGTAGGACTTGTGGCCTGTGGGAAACCACACTGTAGCAGCCTGTGCCTGAAGGACTGCACTCTGTGGAGAAGTGACCCACGTGGCAGTAGTGTCTGAAGAACTGTTGCCCATGGGAGGGAGTCACACTGGAAAGGTTTGTGAAGGACTTTCTCCTGTGGGAGAGACCCATGAGATGCAGGGGAAAGACTCCTCTCTCTGAGCAGCAGCAGAAAACAACAACTGACCGTGATCCCAACTCCTGTCTCCCTGTACTGCTCGGGGTGGGGGGAGGTAGAACTTGGAAGGAGGGGGTGAGGAGAAAGGTGTCTTTAAGCTCTGACCTTGTTAGTAATAAATTCTTAGTATCCCCACTTGCAGTCTGTTTCGCCCATGACGGGTGATCAATAAGGGATCTCTTATGGTCCTTATCTCAACTCCTGAAACCCTTTGTTATATTCTCTCTCACCTGCCCATTTGCAGGGGGTGGTGTGAGAGGATGGCTTTAGTGCGTCCTTGGCATCCCACCAGGGTCAAATCACTACATATGCTAATAATTTTAACCTATCTTCCTAAAGATCGTTTGCTGGAAATATTTAAATTCTGGTTATATGTGTATTCCATAATTATCTCTAGGAAGTTATAGAGCACTTGTTTCACTTCAGTGCCATTTAGTTAGCTTATGTCCTAAAAATACTTAATTCCTGTGAATCCATGCTGCAAAATGAGATAGAGAATGTCCCTGTGCAATGCTAGGCAACTTGGGCAGCAGTCCTCAGAAACAGGACAAAAAGAAAGTGTCTAAGGTTATCAAGGATGAACAAAAGAGGAAAAGGCATCTAATTAGACCTACTTGAAGATCCATGCATGATCTTCAAGCACAAACTTTCTCCCACACCTTGATGATTAAGAATTATTTCCTTTCTGCTAAGAAAGAAACAAACAAACAAAGAAAAAAAGAACGAGAACTAAAAGCCACAGAGACTGTGCCTGTGTGCTGGTTTGAATGTGTCTTTTTTTTCTTCTGGCAGTGGGTGGGCTAACCCAGAGGTAATGCCAACCAGTTCCTGGCTGGGCCCGCTGCTGGCCAAGGTCAGGCCAGTTGGAGAGAAATAAAACCCAATTGGTAACAGCAAGAAAGATGGCCAGAGAAGAGCCTGTGAGAGGTGGAACAGCAATGAAGCAACCAAGGCCAGGGCGGCTGGAGGAGGGGGAGGAACTGTTTGAGGTGTCTTGCTGTTGCTTGTGGAATGGACCATGGTGAAGCAGACTGTCTGCCCGCAACCCATGGAATATAGAGAGAGCAGAGATGCAGAAATCCACCTGTGAGCTGGAGTTGGAGGATGCTGGAAGGCTACAGACATGTTAGAGCCCACATACTTGGAACAGATGTCCTAGGAAAGATGATGTAGCCCGTGGAAGAGGAGTCCACGCTGTGTGACAGAACTGTACTTGGTAGGATCTGATCTATGTACTTTGGGATGGGCTCACGAATGAAGCAGCACAGCCAGTGCTTAAAAGACTGCATCTAATGGTGTGACTCTCAGGCAACAGAGAATGGAAGAGCCCCAGGGCCTGGACTCATGCTGGGAAAGGGTCATGAAAGACTTTTTCTCCTGTGAGGGAAATACAACTTTATGAAAGGTGGAGAGATGGCTTCCTACTCTAAACTGGTCAGAAAATACCAACTGCCTGGCTTTCCCCTACTTCTGTTCCCCCTTTGTCTCCTGGAGGAAAAAATGGAATATGATATCTGTTGTAAGAAGAAGCAAGGGTAGGGGGAGAAGGTTGCTTTTAAAATGATGCTTCTCACATTAAGCTCTGATCTTGTTAGAAATAAATAAATCCTTTATATTCCCCACTTGGAGCTTGTTTTGCCTGTGATAAACCTTTTCAGTTTTTTTTCCTATTTCTTCCTCCTCTTGTTTGCATGGAGGGGGGGATGAAGTGAGAGAGAGGTTGTGGGTGAATCTCTGGCACCCAGCCAGGGTCAAACCACGACAGCCAGCCTTCAATAAGGGCTAATAGCAGAGTGTTCAGAGACCTGATAAGAACACAGGAGTTGTGGGTAAGATTCACTTGATCAAACATGGATGTCTCCATTATAGACACTCGACTGCAAACCAACCTCAGTCCCAGTTTTAGTTAACACAGAGTCAGTCAACATAACCAGTAAATCCCAAAGTAAATGCTTAAATATTTGGTCAGAAAGACTGTACACCAGATTCACTGATTTAATTCATTCTATCTCCTTTAAAACACAATAGGACTTTAGTGCACTCATGCCGGCAAAGATAAGCATCACTACATTATATATTGGGAATTGAGGTCAGATATATTACAGGCCATCTCTGCTCTATTCAGCTTGGCTAAAGACCATGAATTCACATCTAACCTCCAAAACAGCTCCTATAAGCTTGTCGTGGTTTGACCTCGGCTGGATGCCAGAGATTCACCCACAACCTCTCCAGGAGAAAACAAACTGTGAAAAAAGTTTATCACAGGCAAAACAAGACAAGCTACAAGTGAGGAATATAAAGGATTTATTTATTAACTAACAAGATAAGAGCTTAATGTGAGAAGCACCATTTTAAAGGCAACCTTTTCGCCCCACCCCTCCTTCTCTTACAACAGATCTCATATTCCCTTTGTTCCTCCAGGAGAAAAAAGTGGGAACAGGGGTAGGGGTGAAACCAGACAAGTTGGTATTTCTGACCAGTTTTAGGGTAGGAAACCATCTCTCTGTCTTTCCATAAAGTCCTCTCTCTCTCTCTCTCTCTCTCACGAGAGGAAAAGTCTTTCANACCTCCAGAAAGGAAATGGCAGATTCACTTGTTGAAGTTATTCCATGTTCTTTGAACAATGGGACCAGTCACTTGGACTAGAGAGTCAGCCCCCATTTGGCCCACAGCTCCTGAAGGTTGTCTAAGGAGATATGAAGATTCAAATTTCACGTCTTCTGAATCACAAAAGCTGAGAGATTTATGCCAGACAGAGGAGCTCCAACAGGATCTAGTGGCTGCACAGGGTCTGTTGACCCAGCTAGAAGGAAATATTCAAGAATACCGTAAGGACTCAAACATCCCAAAGTATGCTGGGGAGGCAGGGATTTGCAAATACATACTAGACCCCCAGCAGCATCTCCGCCACCACCAGTCCCCAGATCTCACATGCTGTCCACATTCCAGACCCCACAGCATTGACTCCTACAAACCTCCACAGGGGTCTGACACCCCTCTGTGCTCAACTACAGGACACAAGTTATGAGGATGCCAGGGGCTTGAACTCAGACACAGTGTCCTCACTCATGGAGGGTGACATATACATATGCATCTCCCCAGAGCACACCCTGGTCCTCTGGGACCTGTGGAACCAAGCCCTTAACTCCCTGTGCTAGTAGGTCAGGTAAGCAAATCTACACAGCTCCATAGCAACAGACGTGAAATTAAAGCAGCTTCCATCAGTAAAATATGCAGAGGGGCTCAAGGCATACAGGAACATTTTTATTTAGAAAAATCAGCAGTAGCTATTTTGTGGGGGCCCAAAGTGAAAGGTGAAGAGAAGGAAGAAACGCAAAAGTAACTGAGGAAAAGGAATTGGGCTGAAAGCTAACAACTATATTTCTTAGACTCTGTATTAGAAAAAATCTCAGAAATATTTAGTGCCATAAAATTATGAAATACATTTATAAGAAAGTGAGAATGGTGAGATTTAAAACTGTACAGAAAATAAATGTGGAATACTGTTGGATTTGAATGTCAGGATGGTTACAATCGCTGCTATCAGCTGTGGGTCAGAAGTGAAGCATTTGAAGCATGTGCTTACATCTGAGAAAGATGACACATGCTTAAGTACTTCCTCCCTTTTTGTTGCCAAGGTGATGTTTTAAAAAACAGATCAAAAGTCTTCCAGAAGTAATTGACCATGCTTCTATACAAGTAATGAACCACCGCGTATCTGCTCTTTGCCAAATATTGAGCTGCTTAAAGATCTAATGCTCAAATTAAAGCCCTCCTCATCATAAATTACTTGGGGAACCTGGGCTTTTTCTCTTCTTCTTTTCACTTGGAAGCTTCTCTGCACGCCTCAGAGAATCTGTGCTTTACAATAAAGATGTTCAGATACAGAGATTCCTTATTATTAATTCAAATACAATACTTCAAGGGGAGAACTAATGCCTTGTCATAGAAAAGATGTTCCATCATTTAGTATAAACTCACTTCACTTGTTTCATCTTCAGTACATTTTTAGTTCTATGACTAATTATTTAAAGTACACTGAACCTGCTGTAGTTTATTTCCTAATTTTGGCATTCTTATGCATGTGACACCAGCCACATGTAATTGAATATTCCTAGGAATGGAATTTCCCATCTTCACCACTCAAGTAAGGTTATGACTGGTTGCAGGATAGGAACATGGTGTGCACTGATTAAATACTGCATTTGTAACTGGGTTAAGTGTTCTTTGACATACCCTTGTTTTTAATTATCCCTCCCACAGAAAAGGGGTAGTCTTGGAATGTGGGTTATGAAGTATGTATTGCTAAATAATAGCAGAAAGACAGACACCAGTCTTGTCATCACTCTTATATTTGTGAAATTCTGCTTTTAAAATGAAGAATGCCAATTTATTTTAAGGATCAATCAAGGCAGTTTGAAATCTCCAAATACAGGTTTTCTGTCTTTTTTTTCTTTAAGCAATGAAACAGTGTGACTTTGCATAGGATACATAGTACATCATCAGCACTTTAAAAACTGTTTCAACATAATAGGTAGATGTACTTCCAGCAGTTATAAAGAACCATGAACTTCTTTGCAAGCCACATGAACTGTTCAAGGTAGCACATTCTGTAACTTGATTTTTGTATTCACTGAATCACAGAATACTGTGAGTTGGAAGGGACCCACAAGGATCATCTAGTCCAACTCACCATCTAACGCCCGTACAGAGACCGAACGCACACCCCAGAGTGGTGAACATAAACCTAGTTCCCTCACAGGCACACAGGCCACTCTGAGCCAGGAGGGACCCACAGGACCATCCAGCCCAACACCCCCCCAGCTAGACCATGTCACTAAGCTCCTCATCCAGTTTTTATTTAAACACCTCCAGGANACTGTTGTTCCTGAACAACAGGGACAACAATTCTATTTTCCCCATTGTTCACAGAAATTTGGTACATGCAAATACCAGATATGATGTTTGTGGATAAATGAACCTGTAAAACATGTCTTTCTAATATTTTTCAGACTTTCCAACATAAAAAAGTCCTGCCATTGCATTCTTTTGCAATCAGAAAGAATTCCTTGAGAGTGAAGTTTATTTCCAAAATTACCTCAAGACAATCCTCTTGCAGAACTTACACACCAACTCATCCATTTTTCAAGTGAAGCATATACATACATATACATCAGTCAGACACTGTTATTTCCACAGTGTCAGACTGAAATGAGGGAGTGAGTTGACAAAAGAGCTGTACAATAATACAGCCAGATGTTACAAATATAACCTAAATCAGAACCTTTATGGTTTTAAAATAACCAAAGTTACTGCCTTTAGAATACAGACATCTGTGGAAGCAGAGTAGCAATATGGATAATTATCTATTAATTTTATACTAACTGTCTGCTGCTACCTGGAATGGTTATTACTGATACAAGCTGTGAATGACAGCCAGCCACTCCTTACAAGGTCTGGGACCTGACCCTAACTGTGGCTCATCTAGGTCTTCTTTCATGCAGTCGTCCTTACACCCCTATTCTGCAAGGTCCTCAAGGTGTTATAGGGTCTGGGACAGCCTTAACATTTTTCCTTAATTCTTAATAATGTCATGTGAAACTTCAGCAATTCCATGGGCTCTAAGAAACTGCTCCAACAATAACCTCAGCACATCCAGTAAACCATCCCAAGTGTGTCTGTAATATCAAGAGTAAGAAAGACCATAACCATGGCAGAAATGCTGAAGACAATCAGCTGATCAGGTGCGCTTCTTAAATTTTTAAGGTTTTGAGCCAAATTCACATCTACACTGCTGTGATTTGGATGTACTGCACAATAAAACCCATTTTCAACTCTCATAAATGTGTAACTTCTTCATGATTGTAAATATTTTAGAGGTTTAGCATGATTTATTCCAGGATTATGTATGGTTCTCTTTGCAAACAACATAAATTATGAATGATAACCAAATCTAGCTTGTTAATACATACTTCAAGAGATGAAGATGACTTAGATCCATGTAACAAGGCATTAGGCTGTTAGAGAAAAAGAAAGGCTATGTGTATTTTGAAGTACATACAAGAAGATGAAGTGATGTTACTGGAGTAGCAGAAAATTATCAGAGCTTGAGAACAGCCTAAAAACATGCCAGGGTTCATTCTCAGTGCTATCCCACTCTGATATTTCCTGAATTATCTAAATATTTATGTGTTTCTTCTGAGAGTCAGCATGTTCCAAGAAAAAACTCCTGAACATGGCTAGATTTTCAGCAAAATGACAGCCATTTTGAAGTTACACACTGATTGATGTACTTGCCTGATTTTTGTAGTGCAGGATATGGCAAAAGATAGCAGTAGGCTTGATTTTTGTCTGTCATGTTTGACTTCTGCAGTGTGGTCATTACCATGAGACATTTCAGATAAATATTAAATATATATAATCTGCATAAATCAAGAAGGACTTTTGGTAAAAAGAAAATCGTGCACAATTCCTTATATGTATGACAAGGACACTTTGCTCCTATTCGTCTCCCATATCCCATCTCCCTTCTGCTGCTTCCTGGTTACTCCTTGTGTGTTTTGGTACATGGTGATCCCTCCTCTTTGCACAACGGCTAGATCTTTCCGACTGAGTCACCAGAAATTCATGCCCAGTAGGTCATGAGGAAGAGACTGGAAGCACCTGAAGCCAAAGGATAGCAATAGAAGAGAATCACATTAACTTCTGTGGCCAGCACTGAGGAAAATGAACCCCAGCTGTCTCCTGTCATGCTTTCTGTTTCTGAAATGTCTCTCACTTGTGTCAGTGATTTTTGAGCAACTTTACACTAAAAATATGTGAGATATTTGGCAGAAGGAACTTAGAAGTACTTTGTAGATCAGACCCAGCTGCTGCTCTGAAAGATTTGATGGAGCACAGGAGCAATACGCCGGCAATCTAGAGACATGTTTTGCAACATTAGAGATCAATGAAGCTACAGAGTGGCCCACTTACGTAAATACCTAAATTAAGTCTTTTTAAAGACTTGAAATACATAATACCATCAATTATATGACTTCTGACTATTACTGCAAAACACTAATAATTTCATATTATAAGGCAATTTAAGTGTAAAATTTAAAACAATGAAGTAATTTATTGAAAAAGGTAAGTATTTATTTTCCATGTGTATAGGACTCTTAGCCAGGGGCTAGGACCGGCACCAGAGGAAAAGCCAGCAGCGCGATCTCGCCTTGAACTCTCAGGGACTTGGGGAGGGCACAGGGAACCAAGACTTCCCACCTGTGGGTACTTAAACCATTAACTCTCCTAGGAGTGCAGTGGACAGGGGCAAAGCAAACAGGGACATTAACTGCGAGGGGCTTGGGCAACTGCGGGGGGCTTGTAAGTAAGCAATTAATCGTACAGTGGTAAGTGTCCCCACCTGGTGTGTGGGAGACCGGGGTTCGATTCCCGCCAGGGAGACAGTGTTAAGAGTTGGACTCAATGATCCTTGTGGGTCCCTTCCAACTCAGAATATTCTGTGATTCTGTGATTCTGTGAATTAAGAGGCAGTTAGCATAGCAGTTCGCACGGGCAGGGTAGCAGACGCTGTCTTGGCAGGTGGTGTTTCTCCTTCCAGCCCCTGTCAGTCATGGCCAGAACCAGATGGATGAAAACTGGGGCCAAGACCACAAGGGAGGCTCAGACCCAAACCACCCCTGTGTCAGTGGATGTGGCNTTCCCCTCCAGTTCCCCTCCAGGGACTCCCTTCTGAGGGGAACAGAAGGGCCTACCTGTCGACTGGACCCATCCCACAGGGAGATCTGCTGCCTCTCTGGGGCCCAGGTACGGGATATTGCTGAAAGGTTGCCAAAACTATTTTGACCTTCAGATTATTACCCCCTACTGGTTGTCCAGGCTGGTAGTGATGAGATCAATGAGAAGGGATCCAGAGAAATTAGGGAGGAATTTAAGGAACTTGGCCATTTGATCAGCGGAGCAGGAATGCAGGTAGTCTTTTGCTCTGTCCCCACAATGGCAGGATTGGTCCCTGAAAGCAATAGGAAGATTCTTGCTTTTAATAAATGGCTTAAGGGCTGGTGTCACCAGAAAAATATTGGGTTTTATGATCATGGGTTGTCCTTCACCAAACCAGGGTTGACAGACCCTGGAGGGCAGAATCTATCAAATAGGGGTAAAAGGGTTTTGGCCCGAGGGCTGGCAAGACTCATTGACAGGGCTAGGTTTGAACTAGGTTCAAACTAGGTTTGAAGGGGGAAAGGGAACTGGAAATCTGGGAAGTCAGGGTGTGTTTAAGGAAGTTGTCAAGTCATGCAGGAGAAAAACTAGAGAGGCAAAAGCCCAGATGGAACTCAAGCCGTTTCTGTTAAGGACAACAAGAAATGTTTCTATAAATACATCAACAGTAAAAAGAGAGGCTGCAACAACCTTCACTCCTTATTGGATGCACAGGGGAATACAGTCAGTAGAGATGAGGAAAAGGCAGAAATACTTAATACTTTCTTTGCCTCTGTTTTCAACAGTAAGACAGATTGCCTGCAGGACAGCTGGACTTGTGGGCTGATGGAAGGAGTAGGGGTGCAATATAATGCCCCTGTAATCCAGGAGGAGGTAGTTAGAGAATTGATGAGTGGCTTGGATCCTCACAAGTCCATGGGACCAGATGGGATCTATCCTAGGGTGATGAAAGAGCTGGCAGATGAACTCACTAGGCCACTCTCTGTAATTTACCAACAGCCGTGACTTACTGGTGATGTACCACAAGACTGGAAATTGGCTAATGTGACACCCATCCACAAGAAGGGCAGGAAAGATGAACCAGCTAATTATAGACCTATCAGCCTGACCTCAGTCCCAGGCAAAGTCATGGAACACATAGTCCTGTGTGCTATTATGCAGCAACTGCAAAATGACCATGACATTAGAACTCCGTCAGCATGGATTTAGGAGAGGTAGGTCTTGCCTGACCAACCTGATCTCCTTTTATGATCTGGTTGATGAAAAAAGGGCCGTGGATGTTGTGTACTTGGATCTTAGCAATGCCTTTGACATGGTTTCCCAAGGTAAGCTTCAGGGGAAACTCTCGAAGCATGGACTGGATAGAAGCATTTTATGTTGGGTTAGGAATTGTTTAGATGGACGAGCTCAGAGAGTGTTGGTGAATGGTGCCCCATCCAGCTGGCAGCCAGTCACTCACGGAGTCCCACAGGGATGAGTGTTAGGCCTGGCACTGTTCAACATCTTTATTGATGATATGGACGAGGGAATAGAGTCCATCATCAGCAAGTTTGTGGATGATACCAAGCTGGGGGCANAGCTACGCCAAGGGAGGTTTAAACAGGATGTTAGGAAGAGGTTTTTCACAGAGAGAGTGATCTCTCATTGGAATGGTCTGCCCAGGGAGTTGGTGGAGTCACCATCCCTGGAGGCGTTTAAGAGAAGACTCGATGAGGAGCTCAGTGACATGGTCTAGATGGGGGGAGACTTGGACGGATGAAGTGTGGTGCCCATGGTTCCACGCTTGTGGGCCTGATCCCTGGGTGGGTTTTCACTTGGGAGTTGGACTAGATGATCCTGTGGGTCCCTTCCAACTCAGAATAGCCTGTGAACCTGTGACTCTACAGTAGAAAAAAACTTTTGCAATTCATTATGCACATTTTGCTAAGCAACATTCATATTCACAAACAAAATGGTTGTGGTAGCCACAGCTGCCAATTTGTTCGTCTTACAACACATTAACTGCAGTCTCCCCATATTAGATTCCTCGCTTTCCTTGTTTTAATGGAACATAAAACAAACCTTGAAAAAAATATTATCTATCATCCATTATGTACAGCAATGGAAGTCTGGGAACATTCAAGTAACATGGTGCCATTTAATGAGCCAAAGAACTCGCAGGGATAGTGGTAAATCAGATTTAATCATCCCTTTCGATGACTGAGCTAGTGAAGAAATTTTGCAGCAGATTCTCTAGTGTTTCTGAATTAAACATGGTGCTGGCAAATCTGAACTGGCTTTTCATGAAAGTATATAAATTGCCTCCAGAGCTAAAACGACTCTGGAAACAACATAGCCAGGGGGTACCTGGGCCCATAAACCATGCCAGTTCTGCAGCTGGCTCTGTACAGGGCAAGCTCTGTCTCCATGATTAATTAAATAACAGCACAAATATCCTGACCATTTTCAATCAAGAACTGCCTGTACATGAATCACAAAAATATTTCATATCTACTCATTAAAATTCGGGCCACCAATGACACACCAGAGTCTTGGATGTGCAAAAAAGCAGGTGCTGATATAGCTGGTGGTCTGACGTGGTGCATTAGCCCAAGGCACTGGGAGACATGCTCTTGACTCAGCCAAGTGCAGTATGGGTCCAAATCTGCCTAACTCCCACAGCTAGGCTGCCTATCCTCTTGCCTTGGTCTGACACATTGTATCCCCAGGTCTATCACAGCCTAGCAGCATATAGGCAGGATTCAACAATAAATCTAAGAATGTCACAAGACTCTGCTTTCATATTAAGAGTCATTTATCTTTGGGAAGTAAAATACGTGTACAATTACTATGCAACAGGATAGAATCCATTTCAGTTATTTGACATCACCATTGAGCCTCATAAAAGAAAGTGAAGATGTCAATTAATTGTATTTCCATGAAAAAGACAATACCAATAGTGTTTTCATATCTTGCAGGTGGCTTCATAAAAGAACCCAGATATTTTTTTTATTTACTATCAGAATTAGTGGTATCACAGGTGGCACAACACAACATATGTAGACATTTGTAAATGTACCAGTCAATTAGAAAGTGTAATTAAGAAAATGAAAGGAATTTTACTCACCAGGCTTTACAAGGCTTGTCTTTGCCTCCTTCTTGTATCGAGCCAGCTGTGTATTCCCTTCACTCATTGATCCTGGACTGAATTTCTTCCTGGAGAAGTCTCCATCACTACCAGTGCAAAAACTGATTGGACTGTTTCCAGCATCAGAAGGAGTCTTAACTGGAGATACTGACTGACTACTAGGACAGCCAGTGTCATCTGAAGAAAAAAAGGGAAAACATCAACATTTCTAATAAGTATGTGAAATATAGAAGAATAAAAGAAAGATTATTCAGACTACAACTCTTTACAGTAAGGGATATGCACAACCTTGGCAAAGTCTTAAATGCATTATGGCTGGCTAAAAGGGCAAGTACTTGTTTTGCTAAGTCTGACAAAACGCAAAATCAAGGGCTAGATAATGAAAACACGTATCTAAGATTAATTTCTTTAGCTAGGTAAGGGACTATTACAGTATGCAGATACACACAAGACACAAAAATGTATTGTATAATGCACATTGGATGCAGGCAGGGCATGTGCCACATGCTTTTCTTCAAGAAATATTCCCATATCTGAACAAGAGAACAACCCATATCCACAAAGTCAGAAATTTCATTTGACTGGAATTAATAAGGGTGCCTCAAAATTGTCTCTGCTTTAAAAGCAACCACGACCACAGAACGCCTCCATTCCTGACTAGTGGCTGTGAGGTACCAAATTCTGAAGAGTGTGGGTTATACACAGGCTGCTTTTGTTTTAAGCTGAATTCCTCTGAGGGCACACCAATGCTCCAGGGCATCAGCAGCCACCTAGGGAACAGATCCAGGTTCCTGACCTCCAGGGTTATAAACATTCACAGAATCACAGAATCACAGAATATTATGAGTTGGAAGGGACCCACAAGGATCATCTAGTCCAACTCACCATCTAACACCCGTACAGAGACTGAAAGCACATCCCAGAGCGGTAACACAACCTAGTTCCAGCTCTTAAAAACTGAATGCAAAGTAAGAAGTCTGAATGAAATCCACACATCAACCCCCTCCCTCCACTTCATCTAATCACATCCCCTGTAATCTGAAGTAATCACAGTTCCCCTAAAAGTCATGGTGATTTAAGTGATGCACAGCAAAATCAAACATATGACTCTGACTCTACTGGAGAAATGTAATTGTTTGTTCTTCCCCAGGACAAAATGAAAGCTGCCATCTAAATGATGCAATTGTACTCTTCTCTTGGTGCATTACCTTTACCTGAGATGAAACCCAAAGAAGTACCTGCAACTGAGCCAAATAATTTGCATGACCATATTGCACTTACAACTTCCACCTGCTTCATAATTTAGGTCAAGCCTCATCTTGCACAGAGTTTTGCAGGAGCAGATTAATTTAAAAGTCAGTATATGACTGTGCATTTATGAGGCTGAAGATACACCCCATATCAATATGGATGAGGAGCTCGGTGACATGGTATAGACAATGGGAGGCTCGGATGGATGGAGCGTGGTGCCCAGGGCTCCAGGGTTGTGGGTTCAATCCCTGGGTGGGCGTTCGCTTGAGAGTTGGACTAGATGATCCTTGTGGGTCCCTTCCAACTCGGAATAACCTGTGAACCTGTGAATATAACACCTCCCTGCCCACCTCCCCTCTGCAGAAAACAGCAGCTTTTGCTGCTGTTACCTATTGGTCCCTCAGTACAGCAGAAAACCTTTATTCTTTCATGTGATCCAGTTTTCCTTCATGCCTGGACAGTTATTCTACCCTTACATAACCGTTCCAATATTCTGCTTCTTGTTTTTCCATGTCCTGCCTCCAGCCCTGAGCAAAGCACCCAGAGGTACTGACCCTCCAATGCAAGGTATTTGCATTAGCCCGTAGGAACATCCTGAGGTGTTGCATCCCAGGTCTCTGTCAAGTGCCAGGCATGATGCCAAGCCACAGGGCAACCCAGCCTACTGCTAGAATCATCTCCCAAGGCACAGAGGGCAGTAACAGGGCAAAGCACCTAATCCAGCTTAATCATATTTAATTCTTTCAAATCATCACAATTAAGCCAACAAGCATCTCCTTTTGCCATCTTGCTGCCGCCTTCTGCAACAAAGACTTAGTCCCTAGCAACATAACAGGAAAGATAAGATGCTAATAAGGTTTTCAGCCTGTCCCCACATTAATCCTGACTAAAGCAGGATTGCTGCCCACATGATTTTAGTTTACTTTTTATCCTTTCAATTCTCATCAAAATCACAATAAAAATCGACACAGAGAAGAGAGAAGGTGGCATTTTCCTCACAAATCAGCCCATTTCCTTTTCTCCAAGGTTCAGTCTCTTTGCAGACTGAGCCAGTGCTGCCTACAGGGCAGTGGATTACCACCACTGAGCAAGCTCCTGAATTGCATTTAAGGAGCTCTTTTAGCTATGACCAAGGCATTCTTTTTAGAAGCATACAAATATTTGTAATCAAGTAGTTTCAGAAATAAGTGATGGTCTGTGCAGTTTATTTTTAATTGTGACTTTCCCACTTAGATGTTTCTGTATGAGGCACTATTTTCCAAACTTTGTGTTAAAACAAAAATAACAACACAAACAAAGAAAAAACCCTGCAAGAAACTATCATCTCTCTACCAATACAGTTACTATATTAGTAGATTCACAGGATCTTCAGACCCCACAGATGTATTTTCTATGGGAGATTTTCTACACAAGTAACTCCCAAAGCTACAGAGATGCTACCTGGAAGAACAACAAGAGCTGATAAAACTTTAAACCATGAAAGAAAAAACACTGTTAAGAACTGGACATGAAAAAAACTAAATGTGTAAAACTAACAAAAATAAGGAAACAAGGTAGCTAAATAATGGATACAAAAGTAACATAAAAATATTCTATATACCGCCCCCCACCCCCCCCGCATTGCCTCTGATATCACACTGGTGACACCGTACCATCAGATTATGTCATATCTGCATATCCCCATTTCACCCTTAAGAACAGGCAGGAAAGATGATCTGACTAATTACAGACCTGTCAGCCTGACCTCAGTCCCAGGCAAAGTCATGGAACACATAGTCCTGTGTGCTATTACGCAGCAACTGCAAAATGACCAAGACATTAGAACTAGTCAGCATGGATTTAGGAGAGGTAGGTCTTGCCTGACCAACCTGACCTCCTTTTATGACCTGGTGACTTGCCTGGTTGATGAAAAAAAGGCCGTGGATGTTGTGTACTTGGATCTTAGCAAAGCCTTTGACACGGTTTCCTGTAATAAGCTCCAGGGGAAACTCTTAGAGCATGGACTGGATAGAAGCATTTTATGTTGGGTTAGGAACTTGTTGGATGGACGGGCTCAGAGAGTGTTGGTGAATAGTGCCCCATCCAGCTGGCAGCCAGTCACTCACGGAGTCCCACAGGGGTCAGTGTTAGGCCCGGCACTGTTCAACATCTTTATTGACGATATGGACGAGGGAATAGAGTCCATCATCAGCAAGTTTGTGTATGACACCAAGCTGGGGGCAAATGTCAAACTGCCAGAGGGTAGGAGGGCCCTTCANGATCTCTAATTGAAATGGTCTGCCCGGCAAGACGGTGCTGTCGCCATCCCTGGAAATGTTTAAGAGAAGACTCGATGAGGGGCTCAGTGACATGGTTTAGCTGGTGGGAGGCTTGGATGGATGGAACGTGGTGGCCATGGTTCCACGCTTGTGGGCCTGGTCCCTGGGTGGGTTTTTACTTGGGAGTTGGACTAGATGATCCTGTGGGCCCCTTCCAACTCAGAATAACCTGTGAACATCAGCTTTCATGGCAACAGGGTATTTATTAATAGAATAAATGAGCCTGGCTCAAAGAAGAATAGCTCTTCTCTACTCACATCTCTTGTGACCTTTAGACACACCAATAACCAGGTGAGCACTCCCACTCCAGCTGCAGTAAATGAATGACTTTATTGTACTCCCTTTCCTCTGATCACTTGTAATTTTTTATGTAATGTACAACTTCTACCCTTTCTACCTTGTACTAGCCAGAAACATGAATAAAATCATACATTTTCCAAAATTAGGGCAAGCTGCAGAGAAACATTTTTCTATGTCAGCCTTCTGAATAATCAAAATGTTTACTACCACAGAAAGGAAGAGGTGCTCACAAAACAGTGGAACTCACCACCAAAGGCAAGCAAAGCTCTGCTGAATACTCAGGGGATCCACCTCCCACCTGACCCACAACTCACAGTCTTGGCACAAGGAAAAGTCCTGGTAAGCAGTGAGGTGCTCTCCAGCTGGTCAGAGCCAGAAAAATGGGTTCCATCTGCCTTTGTCATTCCTTGCTATTGAAGTGTTAACAGGTATTTATTTGTATTTAATACTGTAGGCGAAATCCTCACAGGAGAGCAGCAGAGTTCTCTGTGGTCCCTGACAGCATGTGAAGCTGATTCCCCCTCCATCTTGCAGTCAGCCTGACCATCTGCCCTGCTCACTGCTGCAGTGAGCACCTCTGCTCATCTGCAAGTGGAACAATCCAACTGCAGCAGTGTGGGTTCAGTATTTCCTGCAGACCTGTAAGTTCCTCCAAAACTCCACTGATAACTCTGATGGAAGGAGACAAAGACCTCCACATGCACAGAAATGGGCCAAGATAAGGAATCTCTCTCCAAAAATAGGGCAGCAGGAGAAGATGAGCCCACAATGGGATTCACTTTGTGCTGGAGATATGACGTAAATGTCATTTTCAGCAAGGTCAGTTAAGGATTAGGTTCTGTAACTCAGCAGGAGTTTTGCTCCAGAAAGGATTTCAGGTACAGACTTCTCAGGCATACAGGTAGACTCAACTTACCTTCTCAGGCACATGAGCATCAAGAATACAAAAGAGAGAAAACTGGCAAATGGTGCTGTGAAAGCCTGTACTTCTGACCTTGCCTGAATTATTTACTTACACAAGAAGGAAAATCACATAAATTTATAACACACGACTGTCATTGCTTTCTTTCATGGCGTCTTTTTTTCACAGTGGATTTCTAAGAGTCTTCTGAGAATAGGCTTTTCCTTTGAACATCAGCTGGGTTTCATCACTGAAATTCTGTGTTCAAACCCTCTCCCAGATCAGACATGCCTGCCAAGTTTCAAAGCCAAGCACAGGATAGTGTCTCCTCACACAAACAATCAGGAAAGTTGCTCAGGATACTCAGACATTTGCATGCACTGGCTAACTTTTAAATAGCAAAGTAGTATAAACAAGAGAGTTAAAGATAATAATATGTACTCCTAACAACTGACAACAATATTGTTCTTGTAGGCTTTTAGGCCATATGTTGTGACGTGATGATTTCCTCTGATTTTCAGGGCTCAGACACTTTAGAAAGTTCACTAGAATATGCCTTAGAATCCTCTTTAGAAAAATACTGCTTTTTCCTAAAGGCATCAAGCAAAACTGAATACACAACCTCCTTATATAACACATCCAAATAATTAATGATGCTCTTGCTGAGGAAGTACTGACTTCTTCCTACTTTCACTCCTGGGAGCCAGATCTAGTTAGGCATTGCTGTGAGACTGAACCCTCTAGCTCCTACCTGATCTCTATTGCACTGTCCAGCTTTCGTCTACTCCTAAGGTTCTCTTGACTGATGTTGAGGCTATATATACTCTGTATTTCCACTCAGACCTGTGGATTCTAGAATTAAACATGTGCTTCTAATGAAATTTTAAATATTCAACGTACCAAGACAAAAATAATTCCCTGGTTTTTATGTGATGGTTCCCTTTCCATTCATCCCAGGATCTGTTAGTTTTGGTAGCCACAGCTCTGACATAATTAAGGAGGTGGTGGAGTCGCCGTCCCTGGAGGTGTTTAAGAAAAGGTTGGATGATGTACTTGGTGGCATGACCTAGATATTAGGGTAGTGTGTTATAGGTAGGATGGTGTGTTGGTAGCAGGATGGCAACAGGTTAGGTAACAGGTTTGGCTAGGTTAGGTTATAGGTGATAGGTTGGACTTGATGATCTCTGTGGTCTTTTCCGACCTTACTGATTCTGTGATTCTGTGATAATGGTGCATTGCAAGCTGGCTATTGACCATAAGGGGACCACCAAGAGTATGTACGGATATTAGATGGTGAGTTGGACTAGATGATCCTTGTGGGTCCCTTCCAACTCATAATTTTCTGTGATTCTGTGATTCTGTGTGATTTTGATTTTTTCAGGGTAATCTACCAGTCTGCTTGTCCACCTTTCATTTTTTAACCCTTACAAATTCCTTTGGGTTTTTTTTTTTCATGATTGGTCTTGTAGTACAGGGGTATTTTATGCAATAATGAAAGTTGCTGATCGACACCCAAGGCAATATATGTAACACCTAGCTTCCACCTGTAAGGCTCATTCTGTATCAAACAGAGAGAAAGAGGCTCTTCTGAAGAGGGAGTCAGAACAACAGCCTCCTTCAGGCTAAGTCATCCCTGTAGTCTGAGTCACTGCCTGGACGATCTCACCCCTCCCCGTGGGCTAGCACAACCACTGCTGTGACTTGGGCAGCTGAAACAGTGAGGTGTAAGGGCTCACTGCCCAGGCAGAAAACATTGCTAATGGAAGATTCAGAGACTCACTGTGGAACAACTGGGAAACACAGTAAAGTAGCAGATAAAATACAATACTATAAAATAAGTAGTACACCTAGAAAGAGAGAAGTATGAGCATATTCCCATCCACACTGAGGGTCTCAACAGGTGTAAAATCCAACCTCACCACAGCACAAAACAGCCCTCTGGAAGCACCCTCACATGCCCAGAAATCAGCACAGCTTGAGGTAAGAAGTGTGAATATTCTTCTCAGCTTCTGATTGTGCTAAAACTTTTCATTTTTACTTGAAGCCATTCTAACAAGTGATATTCTGTAAGACTAATAATTTGCTACTAACAATTTGTCACCTGCAAAATCACAGACTGTTGAAAAAATATTCAAAACTTCACTAAAAGTAGAATACTAAAATTGGTACTAAACTTGTTCCTTCTGATCAATTCTAAACTTAATTCATAGTCCAGAAACATGTGCTTGTGAGGCAAGTGTATTACTAGACATCAAACACACTAAAGCAGAGTAGAAGGGCAAACAAAAGTCTAGCCCTGTGAGGAAAAGAGAGGAGGCCTATTTATACAAAATCCCGCTAAGGAAATTAATTCCACATTTAATCTTGGTGTCTTTGCAGGCAGAACGTAAATTAACTATGCTCCATTTTGCTTTTGAACAAAGGCAGGCTAGCAGGCCCACCAGTCTCTGAAGTCACCTACAGAGGCTGTGCAAACTTCTGTTCTTGAAGGGTTTCTAGTCTCAGATAGACAAAGCCATGGCTGCTGTGACTTAGTGCTGGAAATAGTCTAGCTTCAAAAAGCAGGCTGGATGAAATCTCCTGAGGCCTCTACAATCTACATGCTTTTCCTTTACCGTTGTTAGATATTCCATAGCTGGGAAACACCTTGTTATTCCCAGTCCATCTTTCAAACAAGAACTATTGATTTTAATGATCTATTAATAAAATCTAACCCAGAAGTCAAGTAATTAAAATCAAGACTAAACTTCTTTGACTTCTTTTGATGGTTGCTGAAGTTCCTATTATTAATATACATGCAACTTTTACATCTGTTATTCACTAGCCCCTTTGACCTTGCTTCTGTCACACCCACAGGCTGATCACCAATGGTCACCGCTGAAAATTTAGTATGAGAGCTGCTCACTGAATTTGGTAAGTGGTCCTGTCTGCCAATCACAGCATGGCAGGAGTGCTGACAAGCTAAGATTATGTAGAAAAGAAGAGAGGAAGGTGAAAGAAGACAGACTGCCCTGCTCCCACATCCTGGGCATCTTTTACAATGCAGAATTTCCCATAAACATGTACCTAAAGGTACCCATTCTTGACATCTGTCTGTACGATAGCTAAGTCATACTGAAGCAGCACATTTTAATTGACTTCAGCAGCAAATCTATTGTTCCTTCTATTTGAACATTTCACTAACAAGCAGGACTGATGTGAGTTCCGTGAAATCATCTGAAAAAAGGACTATATAATTGTGGCTTACTGGCTTTGTCATTACATTTATAGCCCCATTAATGGTATTAGTCGTATTACAGAACAGAAGCAGAAGGGCCTTTCTAGTAAATGTGTATATCAATAAAAATAGTACTGTTACTAGGAGAGTGCTGTGGTCAGGAACAGCACAGCTTCTTGAGTTTTTTGGACAAGGGGCTTAAGATGAAAAAGAACTGAAAAATCTATTTAAAAATGTTATAGAAAAGTTTAAATGTAAGGACAGGCAAGAGTCCGAAAAAGAGACAGAGTCTTTTCTGTTTCGTATGGGTTTTTAAAGCACCTCAGTAGACTTCACTAACCTTTTCTGAGGACAATATCTGGAAGTGGAACCACTGCTTCTGCCTCTGGTGGTAAAGCACTGACTACATTCAGTATAAGAAATACGACCCATTTAACATTTTGTGAAATATGTATATATAAAAATGAGTATCTGTGTGGGTTTTAATGAGATTTATTCCATTATGCAACAAAGGAAAAATTATAAATATTCTTTCTAACTTTGAAGGTACCATTTTGGAAATAAAAATTTTCAATAGACCACATAGAAATTTGAATCTATTCCTCAAACAGTGCAACACGTTATACTCCTTTGTTCTTATATAGCTCTGCCTCGAAGGCTGACACCACATGACTGTGACCCTCACAGCTTCAACATCACTTCGTAAGATTGCACTGTTTACCCTCTAATGGAAGGAAACCACATATGTTCTATGCATTGTTGGTTTATGCATATTTTTTTTCAACTGTCCTCAAACTAAGACTGGTACTTAGTATCACCATAGAATCTACTCACTCTAAATTGATGATAAATACACCTCAATACACTGTTCCAACATTTCAAGGATATATATTAACCCTACAAATTAGGGTTAAAACATGTCATGTTGAATTTCTCTTAAAACATCAAGATTTTCTTTTAACACAAAATACATCAAAGACTTATGATTAAAGTTTCATTCCTCCTACAAGTTGTGTCTTTCTTCAATATGCATGATAATATTCAACTCAATAGAAAGCTGCATGAAAAGCGTTGTAAAAAAGATTAGATAATGCATTTGTGGTGAAGAGAATACACAAATTCAGCCTGTAGTACACAGCGAGTTATGACAAACAGGGTAGCAGAAAGGGTGAGGTGTAGTAGAAAGGGTGACTGTTCTCAGGACGCCATCCAAAACATGCCAGAGAGAAAGGCAACTTTTCTACTGGCCTCAGAAGGCTCTGGGTTAGGTTTTTAAGGTTCATAGTACTGACAGATACATAAGAAGGTGACAACAACCATTCAAAAGGTCAAATATTTTGGCTTCCAGATGTTGTGTGGCAGGAGGAACAAAAGGATTGTTACTTAGTAAGAGCAGGCTTTGCTCTTTAATACCTAGGCACTTTTCTCATTTCCATGTTTGGAACAGATCTCTGCATCACAGAAACAGAACTGGCAGCTCACAATATGAAGCAATAATAAATTATTGCATGTAAGCTAACCCAGCAGGAAATTCTCTAGGGAAGCAGCAGTGAGAAAAGGAAGCATGTCACCAGTATCACCCTCATGCAAAATGCCCATACGTGAATTTTTGAAGGCAGACTTTGTTTCAACATTTTGGTAAATTAATATCACAGTCTCACTGAACTGCCTTACAGACTGCAGCAAAAAAATGTGCTGGAGAAGACCTCCAGAAGTCTGAAAAAAAAGCAAAAAGACTGTGGAAAAATACAGCATAAAGTACTGCAGGACAGAGAAGTTAATTTGCAGTATCACGTACTTGGGAACTTTTAAGCATATTTCTTTGAATCAGTACTTCAGATTAAAACTCAAAGGAACTATTTAAATAAAACATTTCCTCTTATAACAAGAAATAAGAAAAATGGAAGAGCTCACTATTTCCATAGTGATGCATATACACACACACACACACACACACACACACACACACACACACAAATAATAGGAGCAATTATTTTCAGTAACTTAAACATCCTAACTCTCTGGTCTCAGTCTGTTGACTTCATAAAATACTAAAAATTTGTTTTCCTACTCAGGCGTATATATTTAAGTACACACACTTTAATAGTGTAGTCTCCAAGGCTAGCTGGTTTACAATACAGCCCACTTCACTGCTGTAGCAGAGAAATGATTTACTGGACTGCAAAAAGATACATCTTTTTCTTCAGTAACACCTGTACAACCCTCTTCTTCTGGTCTGCGACTATCAATATGTGTTGAATGTTCACACTGACTTCAGTAGAAGTCTGTCTGTTTTTGACACAGTGTGAACTCAGGTCCAGCAAAGCCAATTGGCAAATTATCTCTGAGTTTGAGGGGACTGTGCATAGAAGCAAGTGAGCAGGGAATGGCAACACTGAGATTCCTGCTGCAGCACCCACATCCCCAGACTTACTATGCAGTCACTGTCCAGGGGCATATTTATTTGCCATATATGTAAAGGATAAGGCCTTTACACCAGAAAATCTTTACACCAGAATATAATGAGTTATGAATTAAGGATTGAACTTGAATAAGCATTGAACTAGATCTTGAAATTGTAAAGAAAAGCAAAAAAAGAAGATTCAACTCCTATTTTTGAAGACCATGTTGGAGTGTGTCAGAATCACTGACGTACACAGATGCTACTGGTTTTCAGTAGACTGTACGACTATTCAGTCTAGGTAAAAAGATAATTGTCAGGTAAGCCCAAGAAAAGAGGAACTGTGTGCTATGGGCATAAATCCAGTCCTGTGGCTCAAAAATTCTTTTGCTGAACCAATTATTTAATGCACAAATGCTTCCTGCAATGCTGCATCTCAGTTACCAAAGTTTCACTGCATTACCTGCAAAAATTCAGGTGGCTGGCTTCAGAGAAGACACTGAAGGAGAGCTTGGGCATTGTTATAAAGGTATTATGTAGCAAGCCTTCTTCATAAAGAGAAATGTAAAAGCTGAGCTATTCAGAAACTGAAAGTAGGAAAAAAGTATATCCCAGACTAAATTCTTTTACCACCCCATCCCACTCCCCCACCCCAAAACATACTTAGTAGGCTTAGAATGTCCAGGTTGACTTCAAACCAATATGCAACTGATTTGCTATTAAAAGGACATGTACAACAAAATCAAGGATAATGCCCCACCCAAAGTATCATATTTCTTCCACGGCAAACACTGTAACTGGAATGACCAAAGGTCCAGCATCTGTTCTGCCATGGATCCATCTGCAAATGGCTTGTTTGAGATTCTATAAGTCATGTTCTTTGCCCAACTGACAAGGCAAGTGCATGCAGCCACTCTGAAGCCAAGTGCAGCTTACGAGAAAAACACGCATGATCAGTAGCAGTTGAGACAGATGAAGCAGCTGTGAGGTTGTTTTTTCATTGTTTAATATCATACAAGTTCTGTGGCTGACATCCAAGCCAAAGAAGAGAAGTCCTTCCATAACAAATGACAACCAGAACCCCAGATGCTCTAAGATTTTAAGGAAGAGTTGGGCATGGTGAATACTGATACAAAGGCTCATCTTGCCTACAGAACATCCAGACAGCATCCATATTCACTTGGCAGAAACAAAGAATATTAAAAACACATTTCATCAGGAGTATCACAGATAAGACTAACAGTCTCATGGTGTTTCATATGGACTTAGAAAGCCAAGCTGACACAAAGTCAACTGCAAATAATTGACCAACATGGTCAAGTGAGTCTCTGATCCAGTCAAACAAGACAAAGAGGGAGCTGATCATGCAAATTTTAAACCCACCATAGCCAGAACTAACAATCTCTTCAAAGGAAACTAAGCATTACAAAAACTGTCTCTTTTCTGTTGCCAAGGGGTATTTTTTGCTGTTGCCACCATGCTTGTGGCATGTTTGCCATGGTTGCTCTAAACAACATTAATAATACCTAGAGGATCCTACTACTCTCATTCAGAAAGCACTCTAAGCCTTCATTTATGCATTGAGACCAACGTAAGCATACAGAGAAAATGCATAATATCAGAAGCTCTACGGAATTCAGGAGAATATACATATTTAATGGAAAAGGGGGGAAATCATTTCTACTGGGGCAAAAAGAAATCTACTTATCATAACTACTTGGTGTCAATAATAATGGATAAAAGGTAGAGAACAACTTGACAGGAGAGTGGTAACTATCTGCTGCTTATCAAGAATATTTTGGAGTTTAATGCTTCAAAGAAGCTACAAAAAAGACTGTCCTACTTGCTAATTTTAAATACCCTTTCTGCACATGTCACTTCTTAATTAAGCTGAAGCACCAAGAGAGGCAGGCTAGAGGCTGCTGCCTTTCCACTCATCTCTCCATACAGCTATTTCCCATCCCCAGAAACAGGAACCAGCAGCCACCTACTGCTGCTGGGGAATTTCAATTAGACATGCTATGACAAAGAAAGATCATAAATGAGAGAAAAGGAAGAGATGTCAGAGGATGAGGAGATCGAGTCAGTGATTGAATCAGCATGACAGTTTAAAATCACAGTTTAAAATCCACCAAACCTAGCAACAACTGAAGCAGGGTCTGGAATGGAGGACAGTGCCTTGGCTGATTCTTGGCTGCATCAAATCTGAAGACTCGCAGCAGTAAACCTTGGTAGTCTGTACTTGTGCTGGTGCTGCAGGCAGCTTTAGAAGCACAAAGCTATCAGCACGGGAAAAAAACCCCACCTAAATCAATGCAGCATTCATGGAATAATAAAACTTGAATAAAAGATAGAAAAGAAACGAGCAGTTGTGCTTAAGATGAAGGTTAAGAGACCAGCAGGGTACTCTCGAACACCTCAGCGTAAGATGCCTTAAAACTGTCAAGCCGTGAGATCAGACACACCCAGATTAATACAATGTGCTGCTGGGACTCAATACAACCTATGTAGTGCAGTGGGAGAGCAAGGGTATACGACTCTGGCAGCTACGTGTTGAGTAGATCTGAAGAACACAGAACAAACCCAAAAGATGAAAAAAATGCCAGTAAACAAGACGAAAGCCTTGTCAATGCACAGGGAAAAAATCAACATGAAAAGTAGCCATCTGGGAGAAATCATAAAAATAATCTCTTTCTATAAAGCTTAAAAAGATTTTATGTCTTTGGAATGGGCAAAAGAGCTTTTCAAACAGGTAAGGTGGAGGGACTAAAAAGGCATGGGAAAAAGACTTCAGCATTCTCACAATCCTATGATGTTTGTTTAATGCACTGCATTGTTCATTAAACAATAACCAAATAGATCATTCCACTGAGCCTGAATTGCAAAATCTGGCAAAGCTAGACTCAAACATGGATATTGTGTTTCTCATCTAGGAAAACTTGAACACTGCATTCAATACACTGGTTTTCGTTAATTGAATTGAAAAAATAATCTGATTCACTGTATTGAAGACCAAGATAAATATGAGTATTTCAGTCTGTTCCCAGGAAAACCTCTGGTAACTGAAATACACATGCTTCATTCATTAAAAAAAAAAAAGAAAGAGCTAAGTTTAGGAACTTGCTGTGACATTAATTATTACAAAAATACTGGTCATAATTCAGATTATTAGTTAGAGAATCACAAAATCATTGAAAGATTTAGGTTGTAAAGAACTTTAAGGTCATTGAGTCCAGCCATTGTCCTAGCACTTCCAAGTCCAGCACTACATAAAAATGTTATGCTCTCCAAATACTGACTATTGAAAATAAATTTTTGGACACCAAAATACCTTTAAAATTACCACATACATATAGACTCCAAGGTGTTCATGACATGACCCTCAGTTTTGCTACCCATCTGCACAATGTCGTACATGGTGAAGAGCTTCACTGAATTAAAAGAATTACCCACCACTAGTAGGCATCTGAGTCTTTCACTGCTAGTTGAGGCACTTAAATTGTGCTAAACTCTACACAGGGCAAATATTGAACATAAAAGATCTGGTTTTAAGTTGTCTCTCACATAACAGGATGTACTTATTTTGAAGTTCAAATGACACTTTTGTGATCTACAGTTGGAGAGTATTAATTTACTTCTGATATGTCACCCAGCCTTTGCTCTCTCTCTCTCTGGAGAAGCCATCGTGTCCAACTTATGTCTGGTGAGACATTTGTCAGAGGAAGTCTGAATGCTAAAATAAAGAAAATTCGATATAACAGTGAAAAGTTCACCTATGTAATCTGTTCCGATTCATAGTGATCATTGTCACAGAACTAAAAGGAACTGCTGCCTGATACCCTTAACAGCAACTCCCCTGTTTTACAGACTCTTGACTTATGTGCTTTCCAAAATGCTTCTAACTCACGCTACATTTTTAAAGGCATATCTTTCTCTTAAAAGCAAGTCTTTTGCCGCAGTAAAACCATCAACTTTTTTTAGCAGCGGATAGCAGAACTCGAAATGGAAACATCTGGTGTCACTTATGGATACATGTTAAAAGAACAGATACTAGATTTCCCTGGAAAAATCAATGGTTGGCGTTGATCTCCAAAGCCAGTTGCTCATGAGAGCTCGGAATGTGCCAGACAGAGATGCTGCATCTGAGCATGACAGCGAAGTCTCGGGGATCGGCGTGGTGGGACATCGTGTCCCCCAGGGTCACCGAGCTAAGGGGTTCTCTCTGCGGTACCTGAGCAGAAGCTGTTGCTGCTGATGGTCCTGCCGGAGCGCCCGGAGGAACTGGGCGGGTTGAATTCCCGGCTTTCCTCTTCCGAAAAGGGCGATTCGGAAGCGGGGGATACCTTCTGCTGCGGCCGGAGGACCAGGCGGGGTATGCGGCTTCGGGACACCTCCTTTTCCAGCTGCGTCTTCTGCTCCTGCTCGGGAAGGGACACCCCAGCGTCAGGGACCTCTCGGATGTGCCCTCCTCCTTCCATCACCGAGGCAGGGGCAGGCAAATCCCGGCCCCCCCCCGCCTCCCCAGGGCGGGGGCAGAAGGAGATTTGCCTGCCCCTGCTTCTCCTCGCTCCCCGCCGCTCCGTCCATCCCCGGCTGCTCACCTTGCCGTTCTCCCGCAGAGGCCCCATCGCTCCTTAGTCACCGCGGAGGCGGGCACAGGCACCTGGCATGGGCGAGAGGGATGCGCTGAGCCGTGCGCTGCTGCCGCTGCCGCTGCGGCGCTGGGGGTGGTGGCGCTCAGCCCGGCCCCGCCGCC
>WEKX01019069.1:158373-195255 GCA_013390025.1 Pitta sordida
CGCCGAGCAGGTGCGGGGCTGGGCTGGCTCCGTGTCCCTCGGCGCCGCTGTCACGGGGGCGTCGCGGAGAGGAGCGCACTGCCCGCCCGCCGCATGCCCCCTGCCTGCCCGGGCTGCCGGGCCCTGCCGCAAAAGGCAGAAAGGAACGTAAACACACAGAAACAAGGGCAAGCCGAGTGCAGTCTCTGTGTGCGCAGTGTGAGGGCACCAAAGCGGCAGATGATACCAGTACAAATACGATGGATGTCTAAACTAAATATAAGAGTAGCAAAATGTGCCGTCAGTTGTTCTTTGCTCCTTCTTCATAGAATCACGAAATGTTAAGGGATTGGAAGGAACCTTAAAGACCATCTAGACCTGCTACTACTAGACAAGGTTGCTTAAAGCCTTATCCAACCTGGCCTTGAGCACTGCCAGGGTTTGGCCATCCACAACCTCCCTGGGCAACCTGTCCCAGTGTCTCAGCACCTTCACAGTAAAGAATTAATTTCTAAAGTAAAGCATTTCCTCCTATTATTATTCAATTACAGCTATTTATGAATAAGTAGAGGGAGAAAAACTTCCTTGATTCTCAGACATGAAAGTGTACTTGGTTCCTTGACAATACTTTGGAACGTATTTTTAATGATAGCATTTTCTCTCTTACCTTTCATTGTGGTAGTTATCGTTGACCCTTCTGTTGATTAATGCACATGTTGATTAATGCAGTTGTTCATCTGCTCCCTAGAGTGGGTCTACTTAAAAAAACATGCATCAGCAGGACTGCAATCTGGGCTACATGCATATGCACACAATTGGTGAGAAGAGCTGCTTTTCTACAAAAAGAATGATGAAATTCTTGATATGAAGCTCATTTGAGGGTCCACATAGATATCTGCTTATAGGACTGAACAGGCTTGCAGAAGTTGTACTTTCAGCAATTATATTTTTTGGCAAACATTCCCTTTGTATGCTTTCTACTGTCCTGATTTCATCTGAGATAGAGTTAATTTTCCCATGACATCTATAAAGGGCCCCAGTTCCTGTTGGAAACTTCTGTTTGCTATTAGAGCACAAATATTAAATACTGTCTCAAAAATAATGAAGAGCAAATGTGCTTATAATATGTAGTGCAGAGAACATACCAGCAGTAACAGGAAAGGTGATCTAGACTTCGAAGAAGAAAGAGGACACTGATGAGCACTGACACACTGATTGTTGCATAACCAAAGAGTTATAATTACTAATTTATTAACCTGGCATCAGAATTAGATCCATTACTTATGTAGAGCTCCAAGCTATGCTCTGCCAAAAAGATGATACCATCCTGCCCTGGCAGTGTCAAGACATCTATAATTCAGAGAAGTGCAATAGTTACAGCTGAAAAAAATGCTTAAAATTCCTTTATTAAAAGTTCTGTGTGTTTATAAAATATATTCTAAGCACTGGAGTCTACCTTCCTGAGGCACAAAAAAGCAGGAAGAATCCTGGAATTTTCCCTACTGCTCCAAGACTGTTTCCATGGAAAAATGCAAATCACATATTTTAATCACACAAATTTACTCTTCTGTTCAGTGGGCACCAGGGCACCTTAGACCATGGACTTCTCCCACGAGTCATCCATGGCACATGTAGGGTGGAAATTTCTCATGTACACTGGCAAAGCTGCTGTACCAGTAGTAAGAGTAAGAAGAAGCTGTGCAGCAGCACTGCCATTGCCATAGTAACTCAGCTCCAGAGCTGCTGCTGCTGATTCAATTGTCAGAGCCTGTTTTATCTTCCATTTCAAGCTCAAATTTTTGCCTTGCTAAGAAGCAAGATATAAGAAGTGAAGTCTTTAGGCTGCCTCAGGATTCATACTAAGATGTGATTCCCTTTGATCTCCTCTCCTCTTGGCACAGAGATTCATAGCCTTATCATAAATCATAAAACAATAATTAACTTTCAAACAAATAATTTTTTCTCTTCACAGTCGTGTATATCTAATAAATATTGAAACAGTAAGTCACTTTTCTGCTTATTAAAATATTTTTACTATGCACTAGTTAATCATCAGTACTGGAAGGAACACATACTTGACATGTTATCACTCTTATTCCTCTCTGATGTCTTTTACGAACCAGCAGCATCTCTGCAATACCTATAAAACTAGTTTTCATAAGCAGTGTTTAATTCTGAACAGATCTGTATTTGCTGTGGAAAGAAAAAATGCTTTACATTTATAAGGGCCTCAGAAAACCTACAGAGCACAGTGTCTTCTTAGCCTTTTTCTTGCTATACTCCCTCCTGAAAAATAACAGCTCTCCAGGAAGCCGCAGAATGCTGCAGATTCAGCAGAAGTGCCTGGACTCCGGGAGCTGCCAGGGGAAGCTGGGCAATGGGCCAGGCCCTGGGGTTAGACCTTATGCTTTCCTGAAAGGGGAGCAAGGTATATGAAGCAGTTTTTATTCCAGGCTTTGCTACTGAGATCTTCACTCTGCTGGAGTGCTCTTCCAGAAAAAGTTTCAAAGGAGAGAGGATGGGGTGAATTATAGAGGTTCAGAGAGTATATTTTGCTGTCATCTCTGTTCCTGTTTTGTGCCTGCCTCTGAATCTTTCTCTGTGGGAGGGGGAGTGGGATTCTAATTCAGCAGGGTTTTGCTGGCCAGCCGTTGGCTGTGTCCATTAGCAGTCGCAAGGAACTCAGTGGATTGCAACTTCCACATCTGAACTGCTGAGAGAAAACCTTCACCTAATGTTTTTGCAAAGCTTTCTGTGAAATTTGCTTTTCTAAGTTTATTTGTTCTATTTGATGGCACATTGTTTCTAGACATGACAGCAAATGCTGTTTTCCAGTTTGCTTTCTTGCAGTGTAGTAGTTCTACTCTTGGGCTGTCAGAATAGCAGCAGGAGAACAGTACAGTAAGTCTCAACTAATTAAGTATCCAAATGCCTGTTAAGAGTTGGGCACTTCAGAAGAACAAGAAAAAAACTTAACTACTCAGGAGAGAATTGCCTAGAGGTCAGCAGTAGGTACAAGGGTACCCTGGCACAATTCCACACAAGTGGTTTATTCATGCTGCCAGCAGAGACCAAGTCTCAGTTGTGACCTTCTCTGTGGTACAGCCTTGTATATGACTTTCTGATTCCATGAATGTTCCTTCTTTTTGGTGCAGTAGTTCACCTTCAGCAAGAAAGCTTCCCTCCTCCCTTTTCTTTTTACCACTCCTTCAGAGAGTGAAAGCCAGCAGGACTTCTAGGAAGTCGGAGGCTGTTGCCAGGTGGTGAAAGGAGTCAAACATCTGCCAGTGAAACATCTGCCATTTTTGTGTGTGTGTGTATGTGTGTATGATATTTAAGAGGTGAATAAGTGTTCTTCCCCTGTGCAAATTCTTACTCAACAGTCACCTCACTCACCTTTGCTATTTTTAGGCTGCCATCATTTGGTATGTTGCATACAGTTGCAAAATTTGACTTTGTGGGGAAGTGTCATGCTTATGCACTCAGTTTGTCACCTGGAAGATGCTGGTCCGAAACCAGGCTGGCTCATTGCTCAGACCAGGACTTACAAATTTTCATAATACTGAAAGCACTTGTGGACACTTGGGATGAAAACCAAAGAGAGATTTTGTTAGCCTATGCTTGTTAGTGTTAGATGGCTTTGTTGCAAAGTTATCTGAAGAATTGTAGAGTTTTGTTGCCTAAAATCTTTCTAAATTCAATTTGAAGTGGCTGAATTTTTCTTTTCAGTTCAGCACTGGGCTGTCACAGGTCAACGAAGTGCAGACAATGCATTATACTGAATCAGAACCATAGGCTGGGTTCTGGTTTTGAATCACATCACCCTCTGAGGTCAAAGGAATGCTGAATGAGAGAGGGCCGAGCTGGGCTCAATGCTATGCGACTTCATTAATGCAGGCGCATAGCTGATGATGCCTCTGTCTGTGACTTAAAGAGCATCTGTACTTTGCCAGCTGAAGTAAGTTTGCTTATCAAATGTGTTGATCCTGTTTTTCTATTCAAATGTATTGTATAGTATCAGCAGATCTAACTCAAACGTTACACATATGCTAAAAAGAAGACCAGCTGGAGCTAACCATTCTCATAGCAATAGTTTTACATTAGAGATCTTCAGAGAATTACCTGAAAAATTCTCTCATCGTCTTTCAGAAATACTAGAAAATGAGGGAAAGATGAGAAGACTATGAATATCATTATAATATACAGAAAACAAAAAAAGGGAAGCATTACTTCATATTGGTCTTGGGTAAAATAATAGAATAATTAATTTGGCACTCTGGCAACATAAATCAGAGGTTAAAAATATAACTAATAGCTATCAGGACATCTTTATAAGAAGCAGATCTTGTAAAAAAGACTCATTGGAGCGAATAGGAACATTTTAAAATATATAGCCAAATTGAAAGAAAAACATCTGGGACAAATAATAAAGCTCTGCCATCAGGACTGGAAACTGTTTTGGGAAGTAAATATGAGAAAAATACTTTGGACCCATAGTAGTGAATGTCTCAATATGAGTTCTTAGACCACAACTGCAGTTAATAGAACTAATGCCGAAGAAGTGGAATATTTAACTGAAACAGGGGAGTGATTTTGCCTGTGAACACAGTGTAAAATGTCTGCTGGAACAGTGTGTTCAGTTCTAGTGGGAAAGAGTTCAAGGAAGATACTGTTTTCTGCAAGATATTTATTTAATCTGACTTCTGATAAGAGCTGTGTGATCTGTTTGTACTAGACAGACCTCTGTCAGTACTATTCAGTGAAATGCAATCCAGAAAGCAAGCTAAAGCACTGCACACTCCCAGATATTTGTGTAATAGCCTATATATGTAGAAAGGACTTGGGCTGACTTGTCTGACTTCAGGCATCTGAAGTTACTGTGTGAAATTATGAGGTATATAGAGACAGAGTCATGACAAGCAGCCTCATCCATGCCTGCACCCACATTGGAGATGAAAGTGCAAGGAAGGATCTGTGGCCAGCAACTGCCTGGATTTAAGCGTCTCTCCTCAGGGATTTCAAAGCTCTGCTAAGACTCATGACTCTTCTCAGCATCCAAACAATTTGAGAAATATGTGAAATTTGGGTTAAAGTGCCATTTAGATCTGCTTTTAAAACAGTGTAAACACATTAAAAAATCTAGAAACAATTACTAAACTGCCTTATCATAACAGGCATTCCCATCAAAGGCTGCTAGTTTGTAGATGCACAGCCTAAGTGGCACAGAAATATCCCGTGTGGTTTAGACTTCAGGTGTGCCTGAGCTCTAACAGAACAAAATCTGGTATTTTGATATAGGTCCAATTTATCTAATTCATAAAATGGTTGTACATAGCTGGACACATATTTTGCGAATCTCTGAGAAGATTACTGCTTGATCCAGTGTCAAAGTTTAGGATTGCCTTGTTATGATTCCTGAAATCCAACCATCCAAACAACTACATGAAGGGAAGTTGTAGTCAACTGGGTGTCAGTCTCTTCTCTCTGGCTACCAGTGATAGAACAAGAGGACACAGTCTTAAACTGCGTCAGGGGAGATTTAGACTTGACATTAGGCGGACCTTTTTCACAGAGAGGGTGATCTCTCAGTGGAATGGGCTGCCCAGGGAGGTGGTAGAGTCACCGTCCCTGGAGGTGTTTAAGAAAAGGTTGGATGGGGTTCTTGGTGACATGACCTAGATATTAGGGTAATGTGTTATAGGTAGGATGATGTGTTGGTTGTAGGATGGCAACAGGTCAGGTTAGGTAACAGGTTTGACTAGATTAGATTAGGTAACGGGTGATAGGTTGGACTTGATGATCTCTATGGTCTTTTCCAACCTTACTGATTCTGTGATTCTGTGATTCTGAGTTCAGTAACAGTGTCTTACTGCACCATATGGCTTTTTTATATAATGTAAATTCTATACAGATTTACAGTACAGCATGAGATGCGGCTGTGGTGAGGTCCTGAAAAAGATGATGGTGTGCAGCTATTTCTGTTAGTAAGTCCTGGTGTAATCTATACCTCAGTTGGTTTAGGTTTTGATACCGTATCACTAAAACTTGAATACTCAAGAGAGACAGATTGTTCAAAGCTGGACATATAGATGTACATAATGACTCTTAGCTAGTTTTGGAAGCTTTTTTGCTTTGGAGCAAGTGTTTACTTTTAACTTGGTTCAGTGGGTATTAGCCAAGCATCATTTAAACTGGAGGGTACTGGTATGGTGGATCTGACAGAGGAATTTTTTATATTAGGCCAAAATTACTGAGAAAATATATAGTGGTGCTATTCACCAGTTAATTATTTCTGAATGCTGCATCTCCTAGGGTTATCAAGGAAAAAATTAAGTATCTTGGGTTTGGGTTTTTTTTCCTTCCTCAGTACCTTCTGTTGGTTTTTATAGTGTACATAGCACTTGCATCACAGAGTGGATAGAAAAAGCATTTGAGAATCCAGACTGAAGTGCCACTTGGAGAGACACAGTTGATGTTTTGAATTCTGTCTGGAAACAAATGTAATTTGTAAAAGGAATTTTTTTACCTCAGAATGGGTGTCTAAGAAGTGTCTTCCCATTTAATTTACAGACCTAATTGGAATTTTTCTGTTCTGATGAGTAAAAGATTTATTTTTGAACTACAGTCATGCCTTGCTGAGTTGCACTCCATTTTCACTTTTTCGGACCCTTGTGGGGTTTTTTTCAGTGAAAACTCTTTGATTCCTTGTGGAGTTTCTGATCTGCACATGCACACTACCTCTGCTTTGCTGAGGGGCGGCACTGGCACTCCCCTGTGGGGTAGGATGACCACGCCCTGCACGGTGGGAGGGGGCGGGCCTCTCACTCGCTTGGGGACTGCCTGCAGTTTGGTGTCTTATGAGTATTGAACAGGTTACATGCTGCCGCATTAGGGGGCTTCTCGCCACTTCTGCTGGCACTGCTGGGAGCCACCCAGAGGCAGGGGCACGCTGCCCTAATGGGGTACCTCACTCACTTGAGACCTTACTCTGAGCACTGTCCTGCCGTGGGTGCCAGGAGAGGTCTCCCCGCGGGCAGCTGGGGCAGCTGCTTGGACTTGCAGTCACTGTCTCAAGTCCTAACCTCAGACATGCAGCACCTCTGCAGAAATGGCCCTCCCCCCAACAGCCAGAGGTTGCCCTTATTGGACAAAACATGCTCTCGGTACACCCATGGCCTGGTGGTGCTCAGGGTGAGGTCTGCAGTCGGCGGGGAACGCTGCTAGGCATCCGCTGTGGACTGCAGGGAATAAAGACATGGCCCTGCATGTGCTGCTGGCTCTGGACTGCTCCCGGCTCCCTGTCAGCCACCTTGAGGTGTTGGGGTCAGCGGTGAAGTTTCCTCTGACAGGAGTGCTGACAGCAAAAGCAGCAAAATTGTGACTGCAGGGAATCCTAGGTTTGAGGGTGCGGGGCAGTGCCAGTAATGCCCTTTAGCACTCTGTGGCTGAGGGTGGTGGGGCAATGGGTGTGGCTTATTTGCATATTCATGACGTGCTTCTCCTCACAGAACAGGGGGGTTGCAGTGAGGGAGGAGACCCTAACCCCTGCAAATTTTGAGGTATTACTGTACTTTTATTCTGTTCTTAGCATGCAGGTAGAGAAAGCCTGATTTCAAATGCTTTTAAGTGTGGGAAAAACAAAGGATGAAGTGAAACATATATCAGAAAGTTTCCCAGAAGTTAGAGCACACTCTTGAGGAGATCTTTAGGTGAGCTTGAAAGTGGTTGAAGACATTTAATATGCTTAAGAGTATGAAGTCTCACTGACCTGGCATCTAACACGGTTCTTAGGAGCTCTCCTCTCTGAATCAAAGTAATGCTTTGCCAATTACCACATGCTTCTGCCAAAATGCAATAATTGAAATCAGTACAAATTTCATCAATTTATGGAAACACTCACACAGGAGCACAAGGCAAAATGAGAGATCATCATGGTGTAGGATATCACATCTAGAATGTCCCCACAGGCTCCACTGTACGAGCCAGAAAGTGCTTCACGTCCAGTAGCCAAGTGAGATGTGATACAGGAGGTGACAGTCAGTTCAAAGGACAGATACAAGCTATCAGGAAAGGATATCACAGATGCAGATGTGGTCTGAGGCACTGCTGATCAAAATAATATGATTTCCTGTGCTCCATGTATAAAGCATGAATCCATCTAAACTGCAACTGAAATAAGAAAAATAGCATAAACGGTACATAATTGCCAATGTTCAAGCTGTTCAACTTAAGGAAAAAGCACAAAATGTATTAACAGAACATTGTAATTTGAGCACAGGATAGATGAATTGAATTTATCCATATTTCAAAAGTAAAATCAGTGACAACTGGTCGAAGCTGAGGCTTTTTACTTCTGTCCTTTTAAATGGGGAAAATATGAACCATACTTCCCCTCCCCTTCTCCCAAGTAGACTTTAGGAATCTTGAAAAGTTTTTTATTCTAATCATCTTTTTAAGTACTCTATTACTCCTTCTGGTGTTGCTTTAATAATGAAATTTGGGACATGTGTGGGTTTTACAGTACTGAGATTCTGTGTTGAACAAGTAGAAATTTATATGTGGGTATTCGTGTGTAAATTGGGTATTCAGGAAAACTTGAATCATTCCAAAGAGGAGCCAGAAGCATGTTTTTTATTTATTCAACTGATGTTACATTATTTATATTTTGATCTTATTCTTTGAGCCTGGTTTTGCTCCTATCAACTTCATAGTATCAATATATATAAGCCAAGGAGCATATCACAGTTAATTTCATCTTCCTGCTCTTGTTCTTTTCTTCTTTTACTGATGTGTTTGGCTAGACACTTACACAGAAGTGTCCTCCCCATAGGCATATCTGGGAAGATTTGGAGGCTGAATTATGAACAGAAACAAGGCCTTTTGATCTATTTTTTCAGCCTCTATTGCAGTGTGGTCTTGAACAGAGCCCTGAAATGCTACTTCATATAAAGAATTGATGGTGATGATGATGGTAATATTAATAGGAGTAAATGGTAAAGCTAAATGACTTCAACATCAGAAGGATTGTTGGGATGCTAGCTGGGCTTCAAATTCTTCAAGCAGTCAAACAGCTTATGTAGCCCTTGATGGCTTCTATGTCACTGACATAAATATTTTGGAGAAGTGCTTTTGTAGTTTCTCTGTGTGTTTCCTAACAGGTACATTTCTGCTTGATAACATCCCCCATGTGAACGAGTTATGTTGTTACCATCCTCTCATTCTCTTTTTTTTTTTTTTCCCAGTCCAGGCATCTGCTTTAGACAATGGTGGTATCACATTTTCCACAACTATGAGTAAATAACAGTGGCACTGCTTTGATACAAAGGTTTATGAAGTTTCTGAGAAAACTGAATATAAAAATGACAGAAATCAGAGTACTCCACTTCCATAGAAAGATGTATATTTGTAGGGGGACTGAAAAATTTTAATGTTTATAAATGTCAAGAAAAGCAAATGAGGTTTCTAATCCTTACTTTGGATCTGAATTAATAATTTTATTTACAATCCAAGTTTGTAATTTTATTTCATTTTTCTCTAAAAGAAAACAAGGTAAACAAGAAAATATTTCCTACTGATCCCAAATTGTTGACCATGTCAAATATATTGTTTGTTTATAGTCCGGTTATTTAGCTGGAAGAAATGGGTGCAGTTTGAGCCGTGAATTATGGGCTGACTGTGTCAGCCTTGCTTACCTATTTATTGAGACTTAGCTCAGTTTTGCAGGCATTGCCCTTCTCCCTGGATGAGGCCTTTGGTTGTAACCAAGTTTGATGGCAAAAGTCACAGCATCACAGAATATTCTGAGTTAGAAGGGACCCATCAAGGATCATCAACTCCCAAGTGAATGCCCTTACAGGGATCGGACTCACAACCCCAGAGCCATGGACACCATGCTCTGTCGATCTGAGCCAATCTCAGAGTCATGTCATTGTCTTTTTTACTACTATTTTCTTTTTTTTTTCTTTGAATTACATAACCTAATTCCCTGTCCCATTGTCCCATTATCTACACCATGTCACTGAGCTCCTCATCCAGTCTTTTCTTAAACACCTCCAAGGATGGCAACTCCACCATGTCCCTGGGCAGACCATTCCACTGAGAAATCACTCTCTCTGTGAAAAACCTCTTCCTAACATCCAGTCTAAACCTTCCCTGGTGTAGCTTAAGACCATGTCCTCTTCTTCTGGTGCTGGCAACCTGAGAGAAGAGATTTACACCCACCTGACTGCAATCCCCCTTCAGGTAGTTGTAAACAGCCATGAGGTCACCTCTGAGCCTTCTCTTCTCCAGGCTGAACAACTCCAGCTTCCCTAGTTGCTCCCCATAGGGCTTCTTCTGCAGTCCTTTCACCATCCTTGTTGCCTTTCTCTGGACCCTCTCAAGCAGTTCAACATCTTTCTTAAACAGGGGATCCCAGAACTGGACACAGTACTCAAGATGAGGTCTGACCAGTGCTGAGTACAGGGGAAGGATAACTTCCCTACTCCTACTGGCCACACTATTCCTGATGCAGGCCAGGATGCCATTGGCCCTCTTAGCCACCTGGGCACACTGTTGGCTCATATTAAGCTTTCTGTCAACCATAACTCCCAAATCCCTCTCCATTTCACCACTCTCCAGCCACTCGTCCTCCAGTCGGTAGTGATGCATGGGGTTGTTATGTCCAAAGTGAAGAACTCGGCACTCGGACTTGTTAAATCTCATACTATTCAAATGTGCCAATTTCTCTAGTCTGTCAAGGTCCCTCTGAAGGGCTGTTCTACCCCCTGGTAGTTCAACATCCTACTGAAATTTGTGTTGGCTCACACTGTGTTGTTCCAAACTGGCTGGAGGCACTCAGCCAGCAATCTCCAGCTGCACATGTCTGACACCCATTCCCTTGACTCAGTTTAACTGCTAATTGCAGCAAATGCCTCCTAGAATTTGAGTGGAGGGGTATCTGTGCAAGTGCAGGAATAGGAAAGAATCACATCTGAGAGGATTTCATATCCTATTTCCTGTGGGACATGCCCTGGTTACAGAGCCACCTGGCACCAATAGATTTCAGCATTCCATGCTGAAGCACAAAGCAGTGATGGGCAAGCTTTAATTCAGGAAAGACTATTTAGTTCAAATATTTCCGAAATACGATGCAATCTCCCAGTTCCTACTTGTCAATAACTGCCAGGGTAGCTGAAAGTTATAGCCTGCTCTGTAGTTCCTACCTAGAGTAAAGGCTAAGCTTTGAAAATGATCTATTGAGGAATTCCTTTAGATACTAAGAGTAACTTAAATGAATGCAATTATTGTGCACCCACTGATGGCACAAATTTCAGAAAATTCAAAATTCTCATTAGTAAAATCATCTGTTATTGAAAATTACCGATTTAACATGTTTGTTTTCCTGATTTCCTTGTACTTTGCTCTCTTAATCTAGATGTCAAGTGATCGAGCTTTGTAACTGATTTCGGGGGTAACCAATGCAGATTCAGTCTCAATTTCAAAATTGTCAATTTTTCATATGTAAAAGTGTATCACATGTATTTAAGCATATTAAATGGTAGATTCCCATTATTATTCCATATTGCTGCTATTTTCCTTGTCATTTTCATGGATATTTTCTATTTAATATAGATATTTTGCAAGTCATTCTGAGAGACTATCATTACTGTTTACTGTGGGCTTGAATTGAATTTAAGCAGTCAAATGTACCCACTCAACACACTCAAAACATTATTCTTGAATTTTCCTGGAATGCAGATTTAGCCGACAACAACACATGATTCCACAAATGCATGAGCTTGGTGTAAGGACTACCATTTTGTTTATCAGAAGTTGTTCACCGACAGTCTTCAGGATGTAGCCTCAAATCAGTATTGAAATTGTATCGCTGCTCAAAGATAACTTAAAATATCGATAAAAAACATTAAATAACACCCAGTGTTATTTTGTATGGTACCAGTAGAGTTAAAAGAAACATACTTTGAGCCTGGATTCAAGAGAGGACTTGTGACAAAATGAAATATAGCTTACTGAAACCTACTGTAAGCAAATACCACAAGCTGTGCCAAACAATTGTGTTAGTTTCACATTAAAAGTAACACCAAATATAAAGAAAGGGCATGCATATTCCTGTCACCATTGTTTTTAAGTGGAACATCCATGAAGAAGGCTAGCAGTTATCTGGCAAAAAAAGTCATTAAACCATAATCTATTTATATAAATATCCAATGTTTATATAAATATCCAGTTTTAAATACTTTTTTTTTTTTTTAATAAGGAAAAAAATGGATACAAATTTCAGAACTGCTTTATAATCTGTTTAGGAATACTAGAAAAACAGTTGTTATTTCAGAATTTAATATTCACTACAGTTTAAACAGTGGTTGTCTCCTCTGATCCTCTATGCATCCAGATTATTTTTCTGGTTTTTATTCAGAAAAGTTGTGGTGCAATGCATCTGTTCTTTGCAAAAGCAGCAAATATGGGATTAGTGTTTATTCCATGCCTAGTATACTGTAACACTTGTAAATTTATAAATGGATTTCAGTGTATGCCACTGAAGTGGTGAGGTTATATTTACTTAAAAGATCAGGTGAGGGATACATTTGTCAAACCCAACAACTTCTGATGCACTCTTGCCCAAAGATACCAAGTTCTGTGTCCTTGTATAAGAAAAAAAATTTTTTAAGAATCCTTGGTTTTTGCCAACTGGGAATCTTCTCAAACAGGTTTAGCAATGCTCCAACACGGATACAAATATTTGAGGCGTTTATATCTGTATTTTAATGTATTTATATAGGTTTATTTATTGCCCCAAACATGGATTGGAATGCATCTTTCCTTTGTACCTCACAAAACTTGTTTTTCACAGTCTATCACAAGTCAAAATTATCTACATGTCTCTAATCCCACACAGTCACCAAAAGAAGTACACTGTACAATTTCTCATTCCATCTCCCAGCTACTTCAACCTGTAAGAATCAGAAATCTGAAGTTTGTTTCAACCTAAGATAAGATCACTTAGAGATTTTAGGAGCAAGTAGGTTTTTTGTGCTTTGTAAGGTGGAAACGTATACTGACAAGGTCGTTTTCAATAGCCTCAGCATAAGTGGTGTTAATTCTTTCTCCTCCAATTAGAATCTCATGTTCTGTAGACGTAAAGAAAGTAATTACATCTCTTACTGGATTTGTATTGTGGTATGTTTTTCATAACTTTTTCACAGTTCTTTGATGATGTGATGCCTTTTCTAATTTTTCTTAATGATCACTTATTTCTGCTTTTATTGAAGACATTTTAAGTTTTCTCCAAATTCTTGTCAGAAGCCACTATTCAGTTCCAAATAGAATTAGAAAAAATGCGTACAGTATGAAATCATACTTGGAATTGTTCCCGTTCAGTAAATGCTTTTAGATTAAAAAGTGTGACCTCATTTGATGTTTAACATAATAGTGATATTAAATAAACCTGAATTCACTTTGTTCTATGGAGCAAAGGAGTTAAACAGTATCTTACTCTGCAGAGTAATTAAGAAGTTTTCATGGGAATTGATTTAATGTTTCTAACAACAGGACTTTTTTATCATCCTCCTAGGGATTCTGGATCATATTGGCCAATATTACTGCTGTCTTTGTAATAATTATAAATGAATTTGAAATTTTCTAAGGAGTAAGGTTGCATCTTGTTCCGTTGCTTCATGTAGAGGTGTTGGAGAACCATGAGAGAAGCCTTGATTCTGCAGATGCAGTGGTGTACATGTGCATCTGCCAGGGCTGTATAGACGTGTAAGCATGTGCTTATCTGTAGATACTCAGATTTTTTGTTGCTGCATGTAACAAATCAGGTTCCTTCCTATCCTTCCTGTTCTTCCTAAGAGTCGTCATGTGATTTGGTTTTCTCCTTTGTTGAATATATCAAATAATAAATATATTTTCTGTAACTGGTAATAGAAATTATACTAGGAGTAAGAGTTTCAAATATTACACAGAATTACACGGAATTAACAAGGTTGGAAAAGACTGTAGAGATTATCAAGTCCAACCTATTAGGTAACTTATCAACCTATCCAACACCAATCCATCATCTAAGCCATCTAAACTGTCTAAACCATGTCACTAAGTACACTACCCAACCTTCCTTAAACACATCCAGGGACGGTGACTCCACCACCTCCCTGGGCACCTTTACCAGGTTGACACTTATTCCAAGCTCAGTGTCATCTGCAAACTTATTATTCTTATTACTCTTGCACTCTTAATTTTATCTACTTGGTATTTGGACTTCCTGTGCTGAAGTGTTAGTGATTACTTCTTGTCCTGTCCTCCACAGCTATGACAAACAGAAACTTTTCATGCATATGAATATTGCCCCCTGCTTATTTCAGTTCTTCATAATTCTGTGACTCAGCTCATGATTCCTTCATTAATTTTCATTTATTCTATTAAAAACAATAGTATTATTATGCTAAGATGATATAATTTGTTAGTATTATTCTAAATTCTAACCATTCTTCAAAGCACTTACAGTCCCATTCAGCTTTTCTGCATATTAGTAACATACTCCTTATTTCATCATGCAGTCTATTAATGGAACTGTTTGCCAGACCCAGGACAAATCCTTGAGGACCCTCCTGAAATATATGCTGCCATTTTTACAATGAACCATTGATAAGTGTCCTCCTGATATGATTTCGTAACTAGTTTCACACCCAGATGATGTATTTTCACCTCCATCATGTGTCCCTAGTTTGCTTGAGAATGCACTGTCTATACAGTGTCACAAGAAGTACTAAGATCAAAATATATGACTTCAGCTGTTTCTCTCTTACCCACGGGTCTATGGCCCTCTCACAAAGGTATTTATATCGACTTGACATAATTTATTCTTAACTAATCCACACTGAGTCTTAGTCATCTCCTTTTCCTCTGGATGCTTACAGATAGTTTGTACAAAAATGATCATTTTGGTTAGGGCTGGGGGAGGGAACTGAGATGAGATAGCACTTTGGGTGTCTGCTAGCTGAATGTCAGTGGATATTACCAGAATAAATTTTACCTCTCTAGGCTCTTCACCTCATTTGCCCTTCTGACTGCAGCAGGGATTCTTGCTGCCTGGGAGGTTAGTAAGAGGACTGTGTTTGTGCCAGGGACTGGTTCCTGGCACATTCATTTGACTACTTGAGATGCAGCTTCAGTCTTCTTAACCTCTTGCATCCCTTTTCAAAGCTGAGAAATGGCTCACCAATGGTAACCACTTTTTTGGTAAGTGATCTTTTTAGTGAAATGAAACCTGGCAGCATAATTTGTTTATACCCACTGAGTGCTAGACTAACAGTTCAGGATTTCTCTCATAATTAAAGTCCTCCAAATTTCCATTGCATCACATTTCTTTTTCACTTTTATGAGAGTAGTAATTCTGTCTTGCAATTAAAATCTATCTCACAGTCCTTTTGGGGTGAATTTCCATTGAACTGTTCGCTGAAGTGTTTATTTTCACTAAAATGTGTGACTGTTTAATAAGTATATTCATGCCACTACCTTTTAAAACATAATGTATGATATATTTTCCTTCACAAAGTGGACATCTCAAAGATGACAACAAATAACATAAACCTAGATACATTTGTATGTATTATGTATACACTATAATGCATTCTTTATTTAGGAATGAAGTTTGTATGTATGCTTTTTAAAATAATAAATTCATCAAGATCAATTTAATGAATTTAATAAATTAAGTTCTTTAATTACACACATGATTTTATCCTTTAAAAGAAATAAAATTGATTTTTGTGTTGGGTAGTAAATATAGCAATATTTAAAAAGGCAAAGTAATTAATAACTATGGTCTCCCTGCATTATATATTAATATTATATGGTATTATAAGTTATGTCTGCTAATATTACTCCAGCTAAACAGAACTTTTATTAAGTTAACAGAAATCCTTCCTCCATATCAAAACCAGAAAATAACCTGTCTTTAGAAGGGCTGCCTTCTGGCGGGTATGCATGACAAATGCAATCATAATGCTGAAGTTGAATGTATGTCTTGAATACAAGGGAAAAAGTTATAAGCTAAAATTTCATACTAGAAGGAAGCCTTCAGAATTAAACAGGCATAAAAGTGATGCTATACTGTCAAAATTTACTTGGAAATTTTAGGTGTAAATCAAATTTTCCTTTTTGTTTTTAAAGTCACATTTATGAGGTTGCAAACACTTAAGCTGATAATAACCTAAGAAAGGCCATAGGAGTTCAGGCTAAGGCTGTGGGACAGTATTCCCCTGTCACTGAGCAGTAATGCATGCATGCAAAAAACCAGAAGGACAGGGTTATGCATGCAAAATGTTATGTTTGCAAAATATTTTCTCAGCCTTTTGCAATTTGTAGGTCAAGGGCTTTCTACAGCAGAGGTGAAGCTGCTGTCTTTTTTACATCTAGATGAACTTTGATCCATGAATTCACCCAGTTGTTTTCTGCAGCAATCTCTACATTTTTTTTTAAAGCCCAACACCTTCTGAAGTGTGGAATTCTTTAACTTAATTAGATGTGGAGTAACATCACCACTTTTTGTTGGTATTTCCTTTTTGGTCACTGTTTTTTCCTATGAATCCTCAATCAAATAAGTCAGTTGAGGATGGAAGAGACTACTTTCCCATCCCTGATCCCTCCTTTCTCTTACTTACTGCTTTTGCCATACCTCTAGCACAGAAAAGTTGTGACATGCACTGGCACAGCCCACAGATGTTGCTGGCACACTGCCTGGATGCTCTGTGGAAAGAAGATGCAGTACTGCCAGCCAGGGCAGTCATGGGAATGGATGTTTACATGTTCTATAGACTCAGGCATGATTGAAGGAAATGGTACCTTAAGAAGGTTGTAGCTGTTATTCCATTCTTAGGGCTGTATAGAAAAAAAGGTGACTTTCTTGTCTCTTATTCTGTCCTCAGATGATTCAACTGATGATTTGTGCACATTGCCTCCAGTTGGAAGTTTGCTCTGCCACATTCCAGATGAGCTGAGTTCCTCCAGTTGGAAGTTCACACATATTTAAAAATAATTAAGGATAATTCAAAAAGCAAAACCAAACCAAACCAATGAAACAAAAAAATCAGATGAACTCAGGAAAAAATTTTCTGTATGTGATAAATTATTTGTTCCACAAAAAGTCGTTATGCAGTTAATTTTAACAATATGTCAAGGAACTCTCTTATTTGCTTTGACGGATCACACAAAGATGTTTCTGCTATAAGGACAGGTGACCGTAAATGTGGAAGCTTCTGCAAATAAAGTGTGGGAGAAGGGAGCTCATAAACACTCCATGTTTGTCATAAATGGTTATTAGCCTGGATCTTTTTTCTGCCTGAATGCATTGCCATATTTCTCATTTTTATTCCTTAATTGTGGGTGATGTTTGTCACTTTATGAGGTTAGGGAATCATAGCAACATTTATAAAAGTAGGAATACCATACTGGTGGATATGCATCTGAAAATATGTATCAGAAACATTCTAATTTAAAAGGTGAGATAGTGTACTTTATCTGAATACTACTTATTCCAGAACATTTCCTTTTCCTAATTCTAGGTTGCAAGGAGGTTTATATATTTGATTTTGGAACATAGATAGGCTATTTGATGGATAAGAAATTTGCTGGATGGCTAGTTTTAAACTAAAATATAGTAGGTTTAGATTAGATGGACAGAAGGAAGAAATTCTTTATAAGGAAGACATTCTGTGTGTGGTGAGGCACTAGAACAGGTTGCACAGAGAAGCTGTGGGTAATCCATCCCTGGAAGCATTCAAGGCCAGGCTGAATGCAGCTTTGAGCAATCTGTTCTAGTGAACGATGTCTTTGCCCACGGAAGGAGTGCTAGGTGACCTTTAAAGGCTCTTTCCAACCCAAATGATTCTATCATTCTGTGGTTCTATGATTTTATGCATAACCTTTAAGCAGGTACGTGGGTGAGACATGAATTCATGTTTAACACTGTTATGGTTTAGGGGTTTTTCTGCTGCTCTGGTAGCGAGGGGGTTAACAGCTCAGTTCTTGCCTGAGCTCTCCGTGCTGCCAGGGCCTTCAAGGTTACAGATAAAGGCGTCTCTGCAAATAACATACTTGGGAGAGAAGAAAAAAAAGTTCAGTAGTAAGATGTAGCGTGCCAGCTCAGAACCTGCGTCGGGAGGCTGAGAGATTTGAAGGCCCCCAGGCCCACGAGAGAAGGGGTAGAGATGTTCTTCCAGGCATCCCGCTGCTGTTTGTGAATTGGACCAACCATGGTGAAAACCTATGGACCAAAGAGAGAGAACCAGGACCGCAGAATCCGTCTAAGCATTAAGACTGAAGATGGAGAGGTAACGCTGGACAAACTGCTGATGGTTTTGNGTTAAATGCTTTTTAAATAAGAGGCCAATCCATCTCAACAAAATTCCAGACCTGAAGAGATCTGGGAATATTATTTATCTGTACTAGTAATAAGCCATTTGAATGGGATACAGTGGGTAGCAAGAAGTTTGAATTATCAAGGGAAAAAATTAAAGAGGTGAGATAACAGAAAAGCATAATAACCTTAATGTATTTTGTTTTGCATTTTGAGGAATGAAACTACCCAGGGAGCTGTTTTACAAACTGTTTTCTGACACCCTCTCCTGGTTGGCTCCGGAGTGAAACTACAGTGTCCAGTCTTTTGGGGAAAGAGAGGATGACAGACAACACCTACATTTTTAATGGAAAGTCAAAGTGGAAATAAAGTGGATAACAAAATTATTTCCCTCTGTCCTGTAGTTACCATGAGCTTACCTACGGGACTGAAGAGGGGTTATGTTTATCATAAATTATTATTAAGAGTCAGTTGATAAAATTGTGCGGGAAATGAAAACATACAATTGCATCTTCACATGCTCAGAAACAGACCCAGAATAGCCACCTGTGATACGTTGTGAGGGCACAGTGGTTGTGCTGCAGAGACATCAATCCAGTGGGTACAAGGACGTCCACCTCCCTTCTGCCTTCCCCAGCATTGCAGCCATGGCTTTCAGTCACTAATCACAACATATCTCAGGGAACACAGTACAGGGCTTTTAGATGTAGTTCTGGAAGAGAGGGAGCAGTAAAACAAAATCCATGTACTGCAAAAATTGGTGTAATGCCAAACATGAATAATTTCTACAAGTGTGCACAACAGAGAGAGAAAGAACACTTTCTAATCAGGTAACCACTTGCTTCAGTTGCAGATACAGTCCTGAAATGCAGTAATTGCATTAGCCTTCTGTTTCACATGGTGCATATGAATGCTAAGACATCATGAAATGAAAGGTAGGGCTCTTAGGATCAGGCTGTTTGATGAAGATGTTGACAAATTCTATATTGTAAAAAATGTATTAGATAAATGAGTTAAATATTTTTCATGGCTTTGAGGGATTTTGTAGGAATCTTTATACTTAAGGTCTATGAAATACATGAGCAAATGGATCTTATGTAATATATATGTAAATAAATACATATAAAAATATTGTATCTAAAATACACATTTAAATTACTGTGAAGACAAGAGTGATTTTCAAGGCTTTTGACAGCCATTTTCTTATAACAGCAGGAATAAGATAAAATGCAAGACCGTAGTTTATCTGAGATTTGCTCTCTTTTATCAGTGGGTATGTCACAAAGGTACACAAGAATTACTTCATGCTGGTAACAAACTCAGCCACTCTTTAATTCACAACCAAAGTCAAGGGCCAAAACTAATATACAAGGAGGCTAACAACAATGACACTCCTGATTTCAAATTATAGCATTGGTGTGCCAGTGACCCGTCAGGGATATGAGAATCATAAAATCATGGAATCATGAAGGTTGGTAAAAGACCAACTTCGGTAAAATCACCAAGTCCAATCATCAACCCAGCACCATAATCATTCTCACCATTAAACCTTGTCCTCAACTGCCGTATCCAAATGGTTTTTGAATGTTTCCATGAATGGTGACTCTACTACTTCCCTGGGCAGCTTATTCCAAGTCTTAGCAACTCTTTTCATGAAGAAATTTTTCCTGATGTCTGATCTAAAATTCCTCTAGTGCAACTGGAGGGCAGTTCCTTTTCTCCTGTCTCTTGGGAAAAATGACAGACAGCCTCCTCATTCCAACAGATTTCTTCAGAATCATTAAATCAGTTTTCTACTCAGAGTAATGATAAATATAATAATCAGATAATTTCCATTCTAAATCTCGCATCTGCATTCAAATCAATTGCACTAACACCTTTCAGAAATACTGCAGAAAAATAGATCAAGAAAAAAATTGCAGTGCTACTTTCAATTTTACAGAATTTAATGGTATTACAGAAGTTTCCAGACTATTAATTTTCATATCAATTCACTGAAGTAGCACTATTTGAATGACCCAGTCACGCCACCACCACTATAGCTCATGCAACTTGAATTAACTATTATTAATTAGGCTTGTAGGCAACCTCATGAATAATGCTTTCTTTGCCTCTGTTTTTAACAGCAAGAGAAATTGCTTACAGGACGACTGGACCTCTGAACTGGTGGATGGGTAGGGGTACAGTATAACCCCCCTGTAATCCAGGAGGAGGTAGTTAGAGACTTGCTGAGTGGCTTGCATCCTCACAAGTCCATGGGACCAGAAGGAATCCATCCTAGGGTGATGAAAGAGCTGGCAGATGAGCTCGCTAAGCCACTCTCCATAATTTACCAACAGTCCTAGCTCACCGGTGATGTACCACAAGACTGGAAATTGGCTAATGTGACACCCATCCATAAGAAGGGCCAGAAAGATGAACCAGGTAACTACAGACCTGTCATCCTGACCTTGGTCCTGGGTAAAGTAATGGAACAGATAATCCTGAGGGCTATTACACATGTGCACATGCAAAATAACCATGACATTAGACCTAGTCAGCACAGATTTAGGAAAGGTAGGTCTTGCCTGACCCACTTGATCTCCTTTTATGTACTGGTGAGTCATCTGATTGACTATAGAAAGGCTGTGGATGTTGTGTAGTTGGATCTTAGTAAAGCCTTTGACATGGTTTCCCATGGTAAGCTTCAGAAGAAACTCTCAGAGCATAGATTGGATAGGAGCATTCTGTGTTGGGTTAGGAACTGATTGGATGGTGAGTCCAGAGAGTGTTGGTAAACGGTGCCACATCCAGCTGGTGGTAGGTCACTAGTAAAGTCCCACAGGCATCAATATTAGGTCCGGTACTGTTTAATACCTTTACTGATGACATGGATGGGGAAATTGAGTCTGTCATCAGCAAGTTTGCAGATGATACCAAGCTGGGGGTAAATGTTGAACTGTCAGAGGGTAGGAGGGCGCTTCAGAGGGACCTTGACAGGCTAGAGAAATGGGTAGATTCTAATCGTATGAGATTTAACAAGTCCAGATGCCAGGTTCTTCACTTCGGACATAACAATCCCCTACACCGATATCAGCTGGGGGATGAGTGGCTGGAGAGTGGTGAAATGGAGAGGGATTTGGGAGTAATGGTGTAAGAGTCAGTCGGAAGAAGAGTATTGTCTCAACATTGTCATCAGGGACTTAGACAATATCGGTACTTCGAAAACGTCAGCTAAGATCTTGACAAGAATTGCAACGGCCTACCTGCCCGAGACGTAGTGGCTGCCAGGTGCTGCTGGAGACTGGAATGTGGTTCCTATGGAAACCAAGGTGCAGATACCCTAGAACAATGAACGGTGTGGTACCGAGTGTGCTGCACTCTTCTCTGATATGGGGTATGGAATGAACCATGCTATACCCATTCTCCAGAATCAAGTAACCATAACAAACTGGTGTTCAGGAAGATGAATTTGTTCATCATAACACAAAAACACACCCCCTNAGGTCACTAGTAAAGTCCCACAGGCATCAATATTAGGTCCGGTACTGTTTAATACCTTTACTGATGACATGGATGGGGAAATTGAGTCTGTCATCAGCAAGTTTGCAGATGATACCAAGCTGGGGGTAAATGTTGAACTGTCAGAGGGTAGGAGGGCGCTTCAGAGGGACCTTGACAGGCTAGAGAAATGGGTAGATTCTAATCGTATGAGATTTAACAAGTCCAGATGCCAGGTTCTTCACTTCGGACATAACAATCCCCTACACCGATATCAGCTGGGGGATGAGTGGCTGGAGAGTGGTGAAATGGAGAGGGATTTGGGAGTAATGGTGTAAGAGTCAGTCGGAAGAAGAGTATTGTCTCAACATTGTCATCAGGGACTTAGACAATATCGGTACTTCGAAAACGTCAGCTAAGATCTTGACAAGAATTGCAACGGCCTACCTGCCCGAGACGTAGTGGCTGCCAGGTGCTGCTGGAGACTGGAATGTGGTTCCTATGGAAACCAAGGTGCAGATACCCTAGAACAATGAACGGTGTGGTACCGAGTGTGCTGCACTCTTCTCTGATATGGGGTATGGAATGAACCATGCTATACCCATTCTCCAGAATCAAGTAACCATAACAAACTGGTGTTCAGGAAGATGAATTTGTTCATCATAACACAAAAACACACCCCCTGGCAAAAGTCTACGCGCTTCTGACCCTGACTACGCCTCGGACACTCCTCCTTGGGCATGTGTGGCAGCGAAAGGCAGAGATTGGCAAAAGTCCATGGGACAAATGAGGGGGCAAGGTGTGACAACTTGTATAAAAGATGGCCCCTTAGCAACAAAACTTTGGAAGCTTCTCCCACCCTGCATAAAGGTGATCTGTAAGGATGTCTTGAGGACTCGTCATGGTGATAGCTATAAATCTTTTTTCCTCTCTCTTCTCTTTGCTTTCATTCTTTCTTCTATCATGTTGCTGCTTTATGGACACATGAAAAAGTTTCAGTCTTTGATCAAAGCTAAATGCTCTCTCAGAATTTTCTTTTGCACTCTGAGATCCTGCAAACGAGCNCGGTACTTCGAAAACGTCAGCTAAGATCTTGACAAGAATTGCAACGGCCTACCTGCCCGAGACGTAGTGGCTGCCAGGTGCTGCTGGAGACTGGAATGTGGTTCCTATGGAAACCAAGGTGCAGATACCCTAGAACAATGAACGGTGTGGTACCGAGTGTGCTGCACTCTTCTCTGATATGGGGTATGGAATGAACCATGCTATACCCATTCTCCAGAATCAAGTAACCATAACAAACTGGTGTTCAGGAAGATGAATTTGTTCATCATAACACAAAAACACACCCCCTGGCAAAAGTCTACGCGCTTCTGACCCTGACTACGCCTCGGACACTCCTCCTTGGGCATGTGTGGCAGCGAAAGGCAGAGATTGGCAAAAGTCCATGGGACAAATGAGGGGGCAAGGTGTGACAACTTGTATAANGGGGATCACTGTAAAAAAAAAAAAAAAAAAAAGAAAAGAAAAGATGATTACACGACCCTAAGATTGTCTCAGATAGACAGAGCATGGTGTCCATGCCTGTGGGGTTGTGGGTTAGATATCTGTATGGGCATTCACTTGGCAGCTGGACTCAATGATTCTTGTGGGTCCCTTCCAACTCAGAATATTGTGATTNCTCACTGAAAATCCATCTGTGATTAATTGAATATGTGGATATGCGAGCCACGGGGGATCACTGTAAAAAAAAAAAAAAAAAAAAGAAAAGAAAAGATGATTACACGACCCTAAGATTGTCTCAGATAGACAGAGCATGGTGTCCATGCCTGTGGGGTTGTGGGTTAGATATCTGTATGGGCATTCACTTGGCAGCTGGACTCAATGATTCTTGTGGGTCCCTTCCAACTCAGAATATTGTGATTCTTGCACAATTGTACTACTTATACCTTTGTGGAGAGCACCTTGGGTAATTAATTGCCCTCTTGGAGAAATGACCAAAATTCTAATTCCTCAGATGCTAAACTGCCTGCTCTCTCTCCCAATTTTCTGAAATATTCCGTTAGAAAGCATTCCTGGATTCTTTGTTTCTCTTAACTCTGAGATGCACAACACCTGAGATTTCACAGTGTGCAGCTAATCAATGCCTAGGACTGTTATGGAGACCATAGTCTAGATCACCGGTTCTGTGGACAGACTTGCTGAAATACATCCTTCCCCTGTCACCAAACATTTGAACTGATGGCTCAAATGATTGAGTAGATTATCTTGGGTGTAGTAGTACCTCCTTTATGTCAGCTGAGGAGTTGTGCCACTGCCAAGGAAGGAACAACACCTGAAGGCTTTGATAATTCTCAGGTGGAGCTATCCCAGCCCATTTGCTTCATCCATCCAATCCGTTGCAAAATATTAAATAGGGCCAAAAAAAAAGGAAATGCCTGTCTAAACAGCCTGACATTAATTCTCAAAGTTATTTTCCAATCTATTTATTTTCTTAAAGAAAATTAAAAATTAAGGGTCAGATTCTTTCCATGAGCATAGAACTGAAGAAATTTGTCACATTTTCTAACAACTTTTCACAGAAGCGCTTAGGGTCTCCTGATGGGTAGTTAGTGTAATTTGAGTCAATTTACTTATTTTATATTAATGTTTATTGATGCAATTTTGCTGCATTCTTTGTGAATACTCAAAATTTGCATAGTCACAAATGAAAAGAAAAAAAATATTTTCCCATTTTCAGAATCCATGATGTACACAAATGACTCATAGTATCTATTAATTTCTCAGCTTTAAATATATTTGGCACATCTTGGAGAAAAGCAGTTATAATTAATTCTTTCATGAATGTGATAATTGTAATATAGTAATTCTATGAGAAATAGCAAGCTCCAAAGCAAAAAACCAACATTTATAATCTCAAAGCCCATTATCATCAGGCGAATTACCTCTTCAACCACCTTGGTCCAAGAAGATGTATTATGTTGCCAGTGATTGTCATTGTCATTATACAAAGCAATTTAATTAAATTCATAATACATTCCTCCTCTCTTCCCTTAGTTTATGTGACAAATGCAATTTCTTTTTGCAGTATATAAACTTTAATGAAGTCAATAAAATGATGTCTCTCGTTGTTTTGCAAACCGTATACATAATTAGTTTATATCACAGGTTAATGTCTTAGCTATGTATTGATCAGAAATTAGTGAATTTCTGAAAAATTCCATGAACTTCAAACTCAGTGCTATTTACTTGTAAAAGACTGACTTCAATGGAAGTCACCATGGTTCTGTTCTGGGCACATTTTCTAAGGTTGTGCCAGGTGCAATGGAAAGTTATAATTTCACAGCCTGACGTCTTGTTCTTTTCCATAATCAGCACAGGCTGAGGAATAGGGAATAGCATCTTCTTACTGACAAACCTATCTGTGTGCACAACTGAGAGCCATGCAAAATTACGGTCATGTTCCTTCTTCACAGATGATGAAGCAAATTACCCATATAATAAAATTGATCCTTAAATGATCCTAATAAAAGAAATGAGTAAAGCAGAAAGCTTCTGTAATGTAGCAAACTATGTTGCCTTAATTGAGCTATAGTGATGAGCTCCATGGTTATTTTTATTACAGATACAAAGTCACAGTAGTTAATTCAACTATTTTCCCATGTAGCCTAACATTACTTGAATTACATCACTCTTCTGCCAGTCTAGGAAACTTCAGCCTCTAATTCACGTGATAAATTTAAATTGTTGTTTCAATCTCCTTTTTTGAAAGAATATGTATTTTCTTGAATAAATTAAGATACTTTAGAATCTGTGTATTAAATTTCACCTTTCTTAAAGTGAGGATAAGTTGTTCTTATACACTTATGCACACTGCTTTATTTACTTCATATCTGTACAGATGTAAAATCTAATCATGATCTTGAGAGTATAAAAATTCTGTATAACAAAACTCTGAGCTATACAAAATTTTATATGATTCAGAATATCCCAGATTATACAATAGATCATAAATCTTCCCATGCAGAAGATGGTTCTAAGCTGAACCAACACATCACCAAGCTATTGATTTAAGGAAAATCAGTCAGGACTCAAGGTAGTTGCATGCATGCCACAGAAAAAGTTTATTTTTGGCCCAAGAGCCAAGGAAAAAGGAATGGCAGTGTCCCCTGCCCTGCCAGGTGCCAAAAGAGGACTGCCCAGATTTGTCACCCATCTTTAACCCCTTGTCTCATACATATGCAAATCACCCCATGAATATTCATCCTTTCAGCATTATGTCATGTGCAAGAACTTTGCCATGAGTCCTTCAACCAATTAGCTTCAATATTGCTCATTCTTTTCCCCTTGTTGTGGCTAACACTCACTTTTTTTACCTTCAAGGACTGCAGGACAGCATTTTTCACTGTTAATATTCAGCTTTAACTCTCAGGCCTCCTGAATGATTTTGAAGTCTACTAATCCTTCTAAAATTCACAAAAAATTCACTAAATTTTCAGTAATTCACTAAAATCCCTAAATCTCTCTGCCCTTACCTAACTCTCTAAATTTGTAATTTTCTGAATCCCCAAATCATGACTGTACATAAGTAGCTTTCCAGCAACTAGCTTTGGAATTGTTTACTTCTCTCAAATGAATGGGAAATAGCCTTTCAATCTATAAAGGGTAAGCTTTCTTAAATTACATCACACTTTTAAGGCACAGGATACATGGAAAATCACTGTGGAAAAAGTGTTTTGTAGTTCCTTATTCTGTGCTCTCAAACTCCAATTGATGGTAGAGCTAAGCAGTATTACAGCCTTCCCTGTGGAGTACTGACTGGGAAAGAGAAAATTACTGTAAATCGTTAGATGAACTTAAAGCAAATAAGCATGGCAGATCAGATGGAACACCCTGTCCCTCTTAAATCCCTGGACTGGTTAGTGCTAGAGCATTTTTTTCTGAACTAATTCTGAGTGTCACAAGTTTGATCAGGTAAAGATACAAGAAACTCATTTTATATAATTTCAGTGTAAGTAAAAAGAATCTACACGGAACATTTTCTTAGGTCTTTTGAACAGTAAAGATGATGTGTGGTTTTGTGGCAAAACTGAAAACAATAAAGGATTGAGAGGATATTTGATTTCACAGCTGCTAGATAGATTTAGGTGTCCATTCTTTATGGCATCCAGAACCCAAAAATTAGTTGCACAGAAATTCCATATGAACTCTTTAAATGAGTCAGATCATTCCAGTAAATGTCAAATGTGTATCTATATTGGAGTAAAAGGTGGCATTCAAGGTCATGTACTTTATTTATGCTGACTTCAGCAGAGCTAACTGTGGAGTGCAGCAGAATTTGAGTGTGGTTCAGTGAAGCACATGGCCGTGAGTATCCTTGGCATAGGGAACCTGAAATATAAATGAGAATTTCAGTTTTCCTTTTCCTATGAGGATGGCACAGAAAAAGAAATCTAGATATTTCTGTGTGCAAGCTTATGACAGCAAAAACTAGGGCACCTGTCTGTAATGGTGTTGCCTACATTTTATTCAAAATCATAGGTGCTTCCCATAAAAATTCACTGCTATTCCTTTCTTCCCTGTAGCATACTTACCACTTAACATCAAGGATGAAAATAAGAGTAATGAGCTTAATTTTATACTCTGGACGGATCAAGTCAGAAAGAACAACGCATACCACATGCTCCTCCTTTGAACTGCTTACTAAGCACCATGAAGATCTCAGAATCAAACACAAAATGATGTGCCACTGCATGTGAGCCCACATATCCAAATAAGAGGCCAGTGCCTTGTCACTTAGGCAATGTTAAGCCTAATGAGTTGACCACAGTTAATGCTCACACTTACGTATTTTGACCTCCTGAGGTATTCTGACTTCAGCATTTTGAGGTTAAATATCAACATTTTCTAAAAGGAAAGGATAAAAATAATTTCTATTAAACCAAATAACTATACAGATTTGACCAGATTAGACCGGACTAAACTTGTTCAATTGAAGGGGACCTACTACAATCATCTATCCAACTGCCTGACCACTTCAGAGCTGACCAAAATGTAAAGCACGCTATTAAAGGTATTGTCCAAATGCCTCCTGAAGATTGGCAGTATCACAACCTCTCTAAGAAGCCTGTTCCTGTGTTTGGGTATCCTCTTGGTAAAGAAATGTTTTCTTTATACACTTCAAAACTCAGGAAATTTTAAAAGAATTTTTTTTCTGTGTGAGGCATTTCCAATAAAGTCTTCACTTTCTGAAAATTACCAGATTAAATAATATGTCTAAATAATAAGCCTAAATATATATAAGAGTTGGACTCTATGATCCTTGTGGATCCCTTCCAACTCAGAATATTCTGTGAATCTGTGATTTTGTGTTATATAAAAGGGATTTGCCATCGGTTTAATAGTAATGTTTGTCTGTCAGACACTGTAGCTAAGCTAAATTTTACGGCAGATCTGGGCTGGTTTTCACTCATGTCAAAAATGCTGTCTACATTGATAAAGACTATTAAAATCAGCTACTATGAAATGCTCTCCAAAAGGTGAGAAAGTGTCTAAAATAATAATTTAAGGACTATTGTAGCAGTCAGAGATTGAGATTTCTTTGTTACTATCTGAGATGAAACATGATGATTTCTTCATTATTTTGAGCTATGGGCATGAAGGATTTCCAGAATTATTGTCCTCCCAATAACATTATTTTTCTAATCATTTTAACACTGGTTCCTGGAACAAATCCTGTCGATTTGGTTCAGGAAAGCAAGCAGAGCTTGACCATCAGTGTCAGTAAATCAGGAACAATAAATCTCCTTCATACTCTAAACAAGAAAAGACTTGCCTTTTGAGAAGAAAAGATAATACAGAAACAGCTGTGTTCTTAGAGCATCCTGTCTTGGACACATTGATAGAAGATATCCTCCTTTTTGATCTGTATCCAAAGAATAAGACTGTTTAAATACACTTAGCATGCAGTTGTTGTGCTCCTTCCAAAGCAGAAAATGGAGAGACACGCACTAAATCCTTATTTGCTGAACTGCATCTTTGTTCTAGGCAGAATGCTAATGGAAAACCTGCTACTTCCCACTGCTCCTGTTACTTTGCAGAGCAATGATTTGATCTGACAAAGACCTTCTAGCCAAATATCCTGCTAATAAAATCAGACCCACTGCACTGCATCCTTTCAGACTGAATGTAGGCAGAAACCAGCGACAGTTAAGGGCATGAATTAAAGAAGCTGAAGGATATAAAAGCTGTGGCTATGGTAGCGTTTGTTGCCCCTTCAAGAAATTCTCATACAAGCATATTCAAGCAATGAAAATAAGATTAGATTGTTGACTAATTTATCACTTTCTTAACATACTCCTATTAACTACAGTGAGCCTATCTCAAAGAGAGTGTGAATCAGACATGTCAGTCCTTTTCTGGGGTACTGTACACCTTCTGTGAAGGACATAATCTGTTTAAAATGGAAAAAAAAGAAGTATAAAAAGCAGTAAAGAGGTGAACTGAAGCAAGGGAAATACAGTGTAAAATTAGGAAACTTATTTTTTTAGAGTCCATGATAGTACAGTTATACCTCCTCCATCGCGAGGAAAGGAACAGGCCAAAGGCATGGCAAAACATTAATCTCGCAAAGAACTGCAGGTCGTTAATATGCATGCAGACCATGCCCATTGCTCCACCCCCTGGAACTCTGAAGCTCTGCGGACAATTATCTGCTCCTTCCCCTTGTCTGTCTCGGCACAAGCGAGCAAAGGGAACCATTTCTGAGTGGCTGCTGTGACTGTGTGTGTGCTTCCAGCCCAAACCCTGCGCCGCTGCTCCCCCAGCCCAGCCCGGCCTGGCCCCACTGGTCGCGCCATCCCGCGTGCACTCCTGCTGCCACCGCAGCCGGGAAGGGGTGTCCGAGCTCTGGTCAGCATTCTTGGAGCCTGGAAAAACCTTAACTTTGCAACACTGAGACACCCCGTGCGCTTATGGCGGGACAGGGGCTTCGGTATTGAAGTTTCTTTCCCTTTAACATCCACCGGTGCCGGGAGAGGCAGCAAGGCAGCGACACCACTATGGTCCCAGAGGGCGAGGGAACAGAAATCTCCTCCTGGCACAGTGACAGCAGTGTGGGAACATCTCACCGCTGCCCTGTCCCAGCACACAGCGCTTGCCTCATGTCATCACTGGTTGCGCCAGCCGTAGACCCCGAGCACAGAACACATTGCCTTCCCTGCCTGAGCCATGGAAACAGACACACAGACACACGCACACAAGCACTGCCCACTCGCAGCTCGCACACACGGGCAGGTGAGTGACACTGAGGGACCTGCTCTGCCTTCCACAGTGGCCATCCCCGTCCCACAGCCCCCCAGGCGCTCCCTGTTGTCCACAGTCCAGAGCCCCTAAAGGCAGTTTGAATTTTATTAAGCCGTTGAGAAAGTCAGCATGTATAAAGCTTCCGCAACACTTTTAAAAATTCCATAAATTATACGTGCATACATACACTGTACATACGAATACATGGCATGTCTCGTGGCGGTGCTGCACTGGGTCTCAGTGGCCGCCTGGGACATAGTGCAGCGTGACCCTTCCACTGTAGGGACTGGGCACGAAGACACACAGGACCGGCTCAGGAGCTGGGCACGGGACTCGATGCTGTGTTGGAGAAACCCCGAACCCTCCCTCCATTCCCTTCCCGGGGGAGCCAGGCCTGGCCCGTCCCGCCTCACAGGGAGAGCTGGCACCGCCCCCTGGCAAAACAGAAGCAGAGCGCATGCGCTGTCTATCAAATATCGCAGATCCCCAGAGCTGGACTGTGAAAAAATTGCTTCGCAAATGGGTGAGGTCGTGAAGGAGAAGTCGCGATACAGAGAGGATTCACTGTATTTGAGTAATTTAGTTCTATGTGGCATAAACCAGTGGATTCTGGTTTGAACAGTGCCATCCATCCCATGGCAAGTGTCACAGCTGAGACTGGAAAAAATTTCTGTATTTTTAATGCATGTACCCACATGCTTTGAAGACATTCACCTTTTTCACTGTTTAGTAAATATTCACAAACTCCTAAGTAAGGGAAAAATGGTGTGAAAAGTGATAGTTGATCAAAACATAAGATAGCAGTGGAGTTAATCCTACAAGGTAGATACACTCTTGTCTTGCCCCAGTTCCCTAGGGATTTTCTATGTCTACAGTGCCCTTGTTGGGGATTTCCATCTTGTTTTCTTTGTCTCAGGAGTGCTTTTCTGCACTGTTTATGTGTGTGACTGCTTTATTACCTTTGTTCATGTCCTTCTCATTCGTGTCCTATTTTGGTCGCTTGTCAACCAGAGAAAAGCTTCCTGTGTCCCGTTTATCTTCCTAATAAGCTTCTTCTTGAAACTCCTAGGGTCCCCATGCTAATGACTCACAATCCCCCTGTGAAGTAGTTGTTGTCTTAAGTGCTTCCTTGACTCAGGTGTTTGATCTTGTCTTTCTCTGATCTGTTTGAAGTACTTTCTTAATTCCAGAGGGGAAAGAATATCGCCTGAAATCCAGATTTTTTCTTCAGTTCAGCCTAGATTTTCTTTTTGTTTTCAGGAAAGACCATGGAATCTCATATAGTGCACTGTTAAAACCAGCTAACTGCTAGAAACACTTGATCACAGAACCCTTTCCTTCCCAGGCAACCAGCAGTAGGACAACAAGACAGAGTCTTAAGCTGCACCAAGGAAGGTTTAGGTTAGACATTAGGAAGAAGTTCTTTGCAGACAGAGTGACTGGACTTTGGAATAAGCTGACCAGGTTGGTTATAGAGTAACCATCCTTGGAAGTATTTAAGAAGAGACTGGATGTGGGACTAAGTGCCATGGTCTAGTAGATAAGGTTGTCTTACGTCAGAGGGTGGACTTGATGATATCAGGCGCGTTTTCCAACCTACTTGATTCTGTGATAATTTAAATAGGATTATTTGCTTTAAACCTACAGCAGATTCTGTAAATACCATGGCAGAAGGCACTTATGTTAGAGAAAGCTGGTTTATTGTAGTGACATCGATACCAAAATGTGTCTGTTTTGAAAAGGGATTAGCGCTGTTTTAATCTGCTTTAATATTCATAGAATCATAGAATGGTTTGATTTGGAAAAGACGTTGAAAAATCATCTAGTCTACCTCCCTGCCATATGAGGTGACATCATATAAGGGTGTTTGTGTAAGAATAATGTTCTGCCACAGTAACTAATTTGGAGATGATTTTTGTTTGTGTGGTTTTGTTGTTGTTGATTTTGTTTTGGTTTGGTTTTAATCAGTGCAGGTGAGACTGCCAAAAACTTTCCCCTTCTGACACGGTGCCTGCGTAATGCTACCACCTCCAGCACCGCGGACAGCGCCAGGCAGAGGGGACACGACCCCCCGCCCGCGGAGGGCACTCGAGCCCGATGAACCTGCGGCCCTGCAGCTCGCCCTACAGCCTGGCAATGCTGATCCTACGGCCGTGGTTAAATTGCCTCTGAAATGCGCATGATGTATGCATGGGACGGCTATTAGTACTAATTGGATGCAAACCAGACTCCAGTATTACGGGAACCCTGCTTATGCAAGGAGCATGATTGATGATAATGGGAAATGGACTCACCCTTGGACAAACTGAATAGAAGAGCTGAGTAATATGCACCTCTCTGAATGTCGTGTGGAAAGGGCTTTGATGCAACAGAAGACTAGATAATATGGCAAAGCATATTATATATAAGCTGAGATCCATATTAGATAAATTTTATCTACAGCATAACTTGAATATTTCACTTAAATGTGTCAGAAAGTGTGTGTGCTTCTCAAAACTCATGCTCCAAGGTAGATGGTATGAATTGCAGAAATTAAAAGGTATCAGCAAAACATTATTTATATCTTATGTTCTTTAAAATGTTGAGTCTATGACAACAGTTGTGATGGCAAGTAGCACAATTCAACAGAGTTAACAAAATAACATACAAGCAGATCAGATAGTCTTTCTGAAGCTTTTTTGGTGATTTCAGTGCTGTCCTGTTCTTTAGTAGATAGGTAGAAGACTTATATTTTCTCAAAAGTTTTCCTTTTGTTGCACATTTACATCTGGCTGTGAAGCATATTGATGAGAAAATCTCATGAATTTTTCTGCTTCCTAGATTTTGGCTGTTGATGAAAGATCTGAACTCACAGAATCACAGAATCACAGAATATTATGAGTTGGAAGGGACCCACAAGGATCATGTAGTCCAACTCAACGGAAGAGGTCCACACCCACCTGGCGGCAACCTCCCCGCAGGTAGTTGTAAACAGCAATGAGGTCACCNCCTTGCTGTCATATATCACATTCAGAGTAGTCTGAGCTCTTTCAGCTGAAACAAATATTATTTGGGCAAAACTTCAAAGAAAAATCCATTTCTTCAAAATCCATGCAGACAAGATAGCTCAGTGGAAAGAGTTTTTTATTTCAGTGAGAAAAAATGGATATGGATATGGTCATCCTGATTAAGAGTAAATGGTCTTGACTATGTGAGTTTAAAGTGGCATTTGAGATTATTATTATTGAAGTGCTCACATGTATATTAAAAGGGTTTTTATATATACAATTGTAGTGCTTTCTCCTATCTTGAAGTAAGAAATGTCTTTCAGAAAAGCAGACATACTTCTGGGCAAATGCAACCTGTCATGTGCGGTTCATAAAAAGAAACCATTTCATGACCTGCTTTTCTGTTCAATATGTTAGCTAAAATGTTTTGGCACAACAACAAGAGAGATGGCTTCTTGCCATATGCCTCTTTTTCACACCTGGAGTAATGAGCTGCTTAATGCCACTCTCTTTCTCCCTCACTGTAGGTCTAGTGTACAAATTAATTGATAAATGTCTGGTTTTGTATGTTTTTGCATCCCAATATTATATTGAATGTACATATGAAGTTCTCAAAAATGGGTGGATAAGACATTCTGTCTGTAGTGTCTTAGAAAAGAGATAATTCAAGGTAGTATTTTTAAAGGTACATGTATTTAAAGAATAAGTCTTTTTCCCCCCTTGAGTTTCACAGAGTCCTAGTATGCATTGACACAGATATTCTTGACCACAGAAGTAACACTGAAAATTAACCAGTATCCTCTGTAGTGTTTGTGAAGGACAGAGAAGCTATGAGGAGCAGTGATATCACATGCACCCTACTGAAACTCCTGTTGCAGCTGGATATGGCAGTGCAAGCTGTGAAGCAGCCATGCCATCTCCATAGTAACAGAAAGGCAAGGATGATGATTCAGTATTGAACATGCACTATATTCCCATTGCTATGCAACCTCTTGCCTCAGGAATTTTTACGTGCAGTCTCCAAATAGAACCTTGCTTTTGCCCTAAACCATCTGAAAATACAGAGATTTTAGAACAATTCTGTACTGCTGGACAAGTCTGAATAAACAAAGGAAAATTTTATATCAGAAAGATAAGCCATCACAAATGTAAAAGCCATAAATATATTTGATAAAGACACTGTGGAAGGATTTCTACACTTATTGAATAAAGAGTTTAGTGCTTTTAGATTCCCCGACTGCTTCCGTCAGCCCACTAGTCCAGTTGTCCGGTAGGCAGTCTGTCTTACTTTTAAAAGCATAGGCAAAGAAGGTATTAAGTATTTCTGCCTTTTCCTCATTGCTACTTACTATGTTCCCTTTTGCATCCAATAAGGAGTGAGGGTTTGTGCAGCCTCTTTTTTACTGTTGATGTATTTATAGAAACATTTCTTATTGTCCTTAACAGAAATGGCTAGTTTGAGTTCCATCTGGGCTTTTGCCTCTCTAGTTTTTCTCCTGCATGACTTGATGACTTCCTTAAACACATCCTGACTTACCTCCCCCTTTTTCCAAAGACTGTACATCCTCCGTTTCTCCCCTAGTTCTTTCAGAAGCTCTTTGTTCATCCAGGCCGGCCTTCTGCCCCTCCGACTCATTTTTCAGCACATTGGGACCGCCTGCCCCTGCGCCTTCATGAACTCATTCTTAAAGTATGTCCAGCCTTTTTGGACCCCCCATGCCATTAAGGGCTGTTTCCCACGGTACCTTCCCAATCAATTTCTTAAACAGTCTAAAGTCTGCCCTCTGGAAGTCGAGCATGAAGGTTTGGTTCGCACCCTTGTCACACTGCCAATTGAAAACTCTATGATCTCATGGTCACTACATCCCAGGTTTCCTCCAACTACAATATCACTAACCAACCCTTCCTTGTTTGTAAACAATAGGTCGAGCACAACCTCTCTCCTGGTAGGCTCACTCACCTGCTGCGTCAAGAAACAGTCATCAACTATCTCTAAGAACCTTCTGGGCTGTCTCCTCTCTGCTGTGTTAAGTTCCCAGCAGATAACAGGCAGATTAAAGTCTCCTGCAAGAACTAAGTCAGCTGGTCTTGAGGCTGTCTCAAGTTGCTTAAAGAGCAATAGGTCTGCGTCTTCCTCTTGATCCGGTGGTCTGTAACATACTCCAAACAGAATTTCAGCTTTATTGGGAGTCCCTCTTACCTTGACCCATAGGCTCTCTACTTGATCATCCTTGATGTCAAGTTCTATGGTATCAAGGGTTGCTTTAATATATAGGACCTCCCCCCCACCTCTACATGCTCTCCTGTCTCTTCTGAAGAGTGTGTAGCCTTTCAATGTAGCACTCCAACCATGCGCGTCATCCCACCATGTCTCCGTGTTGGCAACTATATTGTATCACTCCTGATACACCATAACCTCCAGTTCTTCCTGTTTGTTACCCAGGCTGCATGCATTGGTGTACATGCACTTCAGCTGTGCTGCTGAATATGTTTGTGGTTCATTCTTGCCAGTTTCAGTGCCCTCTCAAGTGACTGCCGGATCCCCTTCCCCCTTCAAACCTAGTTTAAAGCCTGTCAATGAGTCTTGCCAGCCCTTGGGCCAAACCCCTTTTGCACCTATTTGATAAATACAGCCCTTCAGGGTCTGTCAACCCTGGTTTGGTGAAGGACAGCCCATGGTCATAGAATCCAATGTTTTTCTGATGGCACCAGCCCCTAAGCCATTTGTTAAGAGCAAGAATCCTCCTGCTGCTTTCAGCGTCCAATCCTGCCATTACGGGGACAGAGCAAAGACTACCTACGTTCCTGTCCCACTTATCATTTGACCTAGTTCCCTAAACCCCTCCCTGATCTCTCTGGTTCCCTTCTCATTAATCTCATCACTACCAGCCTGGATGACTAGCAGGGGATAATAATCTGAGGGTTCAATTACTTTTGGCAACCTCTCAGCAATATCCCATACCCGGGTCCCAAGGAGGCAGGTTGGGAGCACCCTGTCCCCCAATTCAACTTCCCTTGCATTCCCTTGACCATTTCTCAGCCTTTCCACCTCTTCCTTTAGCTCTGTTATCATGGAGACAAAGTCATTGACCAGCTCACACTGGACACAGGTGTGTAGCACACTTAGATCTGCATAAGTCTATGGGACCTTTTGGGTTACATCCTAGAGTGTCGAGAGAACTGGCAGATGAGCTCGCTAAGCCTCTCTCAATCATCTATCAGAAGTCTTGGCTTACTGGGCAGGTCCCAAAAGATTGGAAGTTGGCCAATGTGACACCTATCCATAAGAAGGATAAGAAGGAGGACCCAGGAAATTATAGACCTGTTAGCCTGACCTCAGTGCCAGGCTAAATTATGGAGCAAATCATCTTAAGGAAAATTATGTTGCACCTCCAGGAGGGTAAGAAGATCAGACCTAGTCAGCATGGCTTCAGGAAAGGAAGGTCCTGCCTAACCAATCTAATTTCCTTCTATGATCAGGTGACCTGCCTGGTTGATGAGGGAAGAGCTGTTGATGTGTTGCACCTGGATTTTAGTAAAGCCTTTGACACTGTCCCTCATAAAAAACTCCTGATGAAGCTGGAGGCTTGTGGCTTGGATGGGTTTACAGTGGACTGGATCAGGAGTTGGTTGGATAATCGAGCTCAGAGAGTGGTGGTTAATGGCGCTGTGTCCAGTTGGAGGCCGTCACTAGTTGGGTGCCTCAGGGTTCAGTGTTGGGACCTGTCCTGTTCAATATCTTTATTGATGATCTGGACGAAGGGATGGAGTCTA
>WEKX01019070.1:507-78907 GCA_013390025.1 Pitta sordida
GGGTCACATTCGCCAACTTCCAGTCGTCTGGGTTATCACCTGTGCTCCAAGACTTCTGATAAATGATGGAGAGAGGTTTAGCAAGCTCATCTGTCAGCTCTTTCATCACTCTGGGGTGAATCGCATCCAGTTCCATGGACCTATGCGGATCCAAATGGATTAGCAGGTCTCTTACTACTGCCTCCTGAGTGACAGGGGGACTGCATTGTACCCTGTCCCCATCTGCCAGTTTAGATAACCAATCATCCTGAGGACAATTGACCCTAATGTTGAAGACAGAGGCAAAGGAGGCATTGAGTACCTCTGCCTTATCCTCATCTCTAGTTACTAAATTTCCCTCCATAACCTGTAAGGATATATAACGCCACTATAACATTATCTTAGATAGCAGAAGAAGAGAATTGCATCCAAACCTCCATGGGCAATGATGCTTTGTTCAGGCTGAGTCCTGACTCTACTCAGGGGTTGTTAGGAGAGTGCCATGTGTTCTAGTCCAAAAGAGTATCAAGGGGCATTCAAACACTGTTGCAGTACTGATGACTGAATTACCATTCCTGGGAATCCCCATGCCTGAATTACCATGCCTGGTTGATGAGTAGCCAATGTGTTCCGCCTTCAGAAGTTGCCCTTGAATAAGGCTGGGGTGTGATCCAGGCAGACATAAACAGGATAACACTCAGCCAACCTTGGCTTGGCTGTTATCTGTTTTGGCAGGAGCAAGTCTAGGTTGTCTTCACCCAGCATGGCTGGTGCCCATACCCTCTGCTGTTCAGAGCTGATATGAAAAATTAATTTTCCTGAACCTTGTAAACATCAGAAGCCTGCTTTTTCATTAGAACAGAAACAGATCATACAGTTGACAGAAAATTGTTTGGAACAGTTTATGGCACTGTCTAACCATAATGTAACTAATCTTTCCTGGAATAATTAACTTCAAGGTTTATGTTTCTCCTGAGATGTAATATGTTAAAAACTTCCCATCACACATTTTTTAAGCTTTCAAACAAACTTCTGGATCTTTTGCAATTAACACTTTTTGGCTTATCTCTGTAAATCTAGGCTTATACATCTAAGCTAATAGCTGAAATTTTGTCACTTCAGCAGTGGGAGGGTCCCAGAAAAGAGTCAAATGCTTTCAGACAGATGGTTGTAAGATAGATGTTTTACAAATCTGATGAATATGAGAGAAAAGCTAATGATTTATTCAGAAAGTTACACTACGTGTTGTTAAATACAAAATTAAGACAAAGTGTCTCCTCTGCATAGTAGATGCAGGGCCTGTTTTGTACACCTCTAAGACCTCTGCAACTTTGGCACTACTTATCCTAGGAGGACAAATTTTTGTCAGCTACTTTGGAATGGGATGACTTGCATTTGTGGAGTGGCTTTCTCCACTGACAGTAAAGATAGTCCATGGTAATAAGTTCAGGTACAAATGTGGGGATGACTTTCGATCAAATGAGAAACAGTTGTGCATCAAAGTGAATAAAACTTAAAATAATGTCCCAGAACAGTGGTTTGGTCTCTAGCTGTGAACTGCTGAGATTTTTGTCTCTTGACTCCTTCTTTCATTAAATATGTGAAGACTAACATTTTCTGTAGGTGTGTATGAGGCAGAAACTGGGCAGGGAAGCTGATGCATTCCTGTGAGAGGCTGAGTAGTGCCCAGCAGACCAAGATAGAGCTGAAAGGTCATTGAGGACTCCAGCTTGTTGGAAACATATTTTCCTAAGGGATGATGGGATTACTCTTGTCTGGATCAATAGGTAGGAAACACATGATGCTGTTTCTTTCACATGATTTTGTGATTGTCCTCCCCTGTGAGTGGATATAGCTGTAGTTCTGTGTAGTCTAACACAGTTATGTGAAAAATCTTCTGAATTTTATTGGTGGAATACAGGGTATATACATTTTTTTTTCTTTTGGGGATGGTGGGTTTTATGGATTAAATAGCAAAGAATTTGGGGGATAGAGATTCTGTGTTTTCATTCTGGTGTAGGTACTAGTAGAATTCCTGTACCATTTTGAACTAAATTACAAATTCAGCTTGAGCTCTTGAACTTGGTTGTACTGATATTTCTGGCCAGTTTTTCCCTTATTACAATTCTCTTCTGGAAACGCAGCTTCTCAGAGTGAACAGTTGTGAGCGGAGAACTTCTTGCCTTGGGGCCCCATCTAGTGGGAGGCAGCTTCTACTGAGCAGCACCAAGAGCAACTTTATTTGTGTTACTGAGAAATGAAAAAAAGCAGGAGAAGAAGCGGATATGAAAATTCACTACAGGGCTTAATAATCACAATTGAAATCACTGTGTGTTCATTGTTCTCCTGTTGTCCTTTTGTTACTTTCTCCCTACAAAGACAATATTACTTTGCATTTTGCATCAAAGCAATTTCATAACACAGCAAAAACATCCCCCAATCACGGGGGAAAAAGAAAAAATGAAGAAAAATAAAAAAGAAGATGATAAGAGGAAAGAAGAGAAATCATCCATTTATTCTCTGTACCCTGCATTTCTTGTTTTAATAGAATGGTTCCATTATGTCACAAAGTATGCTGCAGTCATTGCTAAATGATACAAGGATATCAGTATTCTTCTGTGAAGTTATCCATAAAGTAAGAGGCCTCCTAGGTAAACTTGAAAATAGGAAGTCTTCTGGCCAGGAAGAAAGGTCTGTCAGAACAAAACATTTAAAATCTGTATTTTATCTTGATTGAACTGCTTATATGCCAGATGTTAAAATGGTAACCATGTTTGAATAAGAACTGTCTGTTATATCTATGTACTAGCAAAACAAAAGAAAATGTTTTGATCAATGGAAAAAGGTTTTATGGCTTTATCAAAGTTATTTTTACAAAAGACATTTTTCTAGTCCGTCTGTCAAATGAATTTAGCAAGCCAAATCTAGATTTCAGTTACACTTAAGTCATTCAGTGTAACCTGAGGCAGTAAGATGGATAACTAGACAGAATATGTGGCCTTAACTCTCTAGTAATCTGTTTTTCTAAAATAAAAAGAAGGAAAGAAATAGCTAAATTATCTCGTAAGGATAAAGCTGTGTTCTCTGGCAAATGTATTTTACAGAACTAGCTATTTTGCAGAGTGTCTGTCACACAGCTGGTAGTCTTTCAATTTGAGATGAACCCTGATGAAAACATTTCCTGAAGAGTTTCTGTGCTATCTTTAGCTTCAGAGAGGATCAGAAGGGATGGATACTGGATATGCCTGAATTTATGTAATGGAGTTATGTTGCAAAAAAGTTATTTTATAAAGGTTAGGCTGATTAGTTTCATTAAACTGCATAGTGAGATTATTTAAAAACTCTGCATGAAACACCCAAGGCAGAGATATTGAAAGATAAATGAGAATCCAGCTAAAATGAAAAGTGCATTTTTGAGAAAAAAGCCTTTTTTAACTTCGACTGCTAACCTTGCATACGTCTTCAATTAGATTTTTCTCTTTATTTTTCTTTTTAAATTTAGTGCATGTGTGGGAAAAGGCAAGTGCAGTAGCTTTCCCTGCCTTGAAAATATGACTCTTCAGGTTGCTTTTTATAAAGGCAGAAGACTTTTAAAAGATGAGTGTGTGTGTGTGTGTTTTAGTATAAAAGAATGATTGACAAATAATTTTTCTTTTTTTTCTTACAGTATCATGGTACAGTACTTCCCTGCTGCATTGTGACCTCTCCGTTTCGACCCCATGCATTTGCAAGGAAAATTTCTCACAATTCAGTTTCAGGATCTGTGAGGTTTCCTCGCTGATGCATGCGCAGTGCCTCTGCTTCGTAGGGGGGGCGGGCCTGGCTCTCCCTGTGGGCGGGGCAGGGCTGGCCCTCTGGGGAGGGCACACGGGGAGGGTGCGCGGTTTCTCCAGCTCTCAGAGGCTTTTAGAGCCCTGCGGCACCGTGCCCTGGTCCCTGACCTGGTCCTGTGTCTCCTGTGTACTTCACTGAGACCCAGTGCAGCACTGCCACAAGACATGCCATTCCTTGTTACTCAAAGCCCGGTCAAAGCCCGGGCAGAGCTGCCTCTCCTGGGACCAGTGGATATTAAAGGGAAAGAAATTCCGACACCAACGCCTGCTGCTCGCCATAAAAGGCACGGGGTGTCGCAGTGTTGCAAAGTTAAGGTTTTTCCATGCTCCAAAAATGCTGACCAGAGCTCAGGGACAACCCTTCCCCACTGTGGAGGCAGGGTGAGCACACGCGGGCTGGAGCAGGGCCCCCGGGGCTGGCACAGGGCCAGGCTGGCATGGGGCTGGGCTGGCCTGAGCACCGGGGCTGGGGGCTGGAGGGGCTGAGGGGGTGGCAGTGGCGCGGGGTTTGGGCTGCAAGCACACATGGTCACAGCAGCCACTCAAAAACGGTTCCCTTTGCTCCCCTGTGCTGAGAGACCATGGGAAGGAGCAGAAAAGTGTCCACAGTGCTCTGGAGTGCCAGGGGGTGGAGCAATGGGCGTGGCCTTCATGCATATTAATGACCTGTGTGTCTTTGTGAGTTTGACATTTTGCAAGGTCCCTGGCATGACCCGTTCCTTGCAAATGATGGAATATAACTGTATCAAAGTATTAGCAAGGTTGCAAGATACCTTGGTGATCGTAAAGTCCAACCTGTAACCCAGCAGCAACCCATCATCTAAACCATGGCACCAAGTGCCTCATCCAACCTACTATTGACTACCTCCAGGAACTGTGACTCCACCACCTCCCCAGGCACCCCATTCCAATGGTGGATCACCCTTTCTATGGAGAATTTCTTCCTAATATCAAGTCTAAACCTCCCCCAATGGAGTTTGAGACTGTGTCCTCTTGTTCTGCCATCAGTTGCCTGGGAGAAGAGATGGATCCCCGCCTGACTACAACCACCTTTCAGGTAATTATAGACAGCAATAAGGTCACCCCTGAGCCTCCTCTTCTCCGGGCTAAACAACACCAGCTCCCTCAACTGCTCCTCATGGGGCTTGTGCTCCAGCCCCTTCACCATCCTTGTTGCCCTTCTCTGAACACACTCTAGTATCTCAAGATCTTATACTGTGTGGCCCAGAACTGGACACAGTACTCAANAGCAGGGCCCCCGGGGCTGGCACAGGGCCAGGCTGGCATGGGGCTGGGCTGGCCTGAGCACCGGGGCTGGGGGCTGGAGGGGCTGAGGGGGTGGCAGTGGCGCGGGGTTTGGGCTGCAAGCACACATGGTCACAGCAGCCACTCAAAAACGGTTCCCTTTGCTCCCCTGTGCTGAGAGACCATGGGAAGGAGCAGAAAAGTGTCCACAGTGCTCTGGAGTGCCAGGGGGTGGAGCAATGGGCGTGGCCTTCATGCATATTAATGACCTGTGTGTCTTTGTGAGTTTGACATTTTGCAAGGTCCCTGGCATGACCCGTTCCTTGCAAATGATGGAATATAACTGTATCAAAGTATTAGCAAGGTTGCAAGATACCTTGGTGATCGTAAAGTCCAACCTGTAACCCAGCAGCAACCCATCATCTAAACCATGGCACCAAGTGCCTCATCCAACCTACTATTGACTACCTCCAGGAACTGTGACTCCACCACCTCCCCAGGCACCCCATTCCAATGGTGGATCACCCTTTCTATGGAGAATTTCTTCCTAATATCAAGTCTAAACCTCCCCCAATGGAGTTTGAGACTGTGTCCTCTTGTTCTGCCATCAGTTGCCTGGGAGAAGAGATGGATCCCCGCCTGACTACAACCACCTTTCAGGTAATTATAGACAGCAATAAGGTCACCCCTGAGCCTCCTCTTCTCCGGGCTAAACAACACCAGCTCCCTCAACTGCTCCTCATGGGGCTTGTGCTCCAGCCCCTTCACCATCCTTATTGCCCTTCTCTGAACACACTCTAGTATCTCAAGATCTTATACTGTGTGGCCCAGAACTGGACACAGTACTCAAGGTGCAGTCTAACCGGTGCTGAGTACAGGGGAAGAATAACTTATTGTCATCATATCTATTTGTATTATTTTCTATCAGTTTTCAGCCTCTTTTATTTTGTTCCTTAGCTGCTGCACCTGACATCCCTTTTGCAAAATGCTTATACAGTGATTCCTCACTACTTTGCGCTTCATTACTTTCGGCTGCAATACATTGTGGGGTTCTTTTTTCCGCTTTACTGGCTTGTCCTAGATTAGAACAATACATTCCAGAGAAGATGGGAACCTTCCTGGGGTGGAAAGGGAAAAAACCTTATCTACTTTACTGAACCTTTTGAATCAAAGGGGCTTTTGATCAAAAAATGTAGAAAAAAAGAGTAAGAATTATTTACATAGATATATATAAAGAAAAAAAAAAAAAGAACAAACAGTAGCATAATGGTAACAAGGAGAAAAGAAAAGCAAAAACAGCCCAAAAGAACACTCCAGGCCCTGCCCCTGCACAACCATCAGGGGCCAAACGGCCCATCAAGAGCCATTAGCTCTCCATCCAAAATACAAAAGGAGTCCTCCACCTCCCTTGTTGAGGAATTCAGCCTTTTTTTAGTTGATTTAACATCTCCCTACCTCAGAGTTTGAGAATGGCTTGGTGATTATTGAAAAATTAAATCTAACCCATGTTTATGCTATTCACTGCTACTTTGTGGATTCCACTTGTCATGGCACATTTCCAGACCCAAATCCTCGTGATATTTGAGGGATTACTGTATTTCCTTATTTTGATAGCCTCGGATGGTTTTATGCTGTCTCAGGAATCATGTAGAGAATAGGCAAGGTCTTTAGCTGTGCAAATCCTGGAGCAACTCTAAATTATTTTTTTTTCCCCTTAAGTGTATTTCTCAGCCTATCCGCACTAAAATAGTTTCCAAAATAAATGATTCTGAAAATAATTGCTTACAGAATAAATGACCTAAAGAACAGTGCTGGAGTTACAGCAGCAAGACCCATTACACTGGCCAACAATTGACGTAGCCTAGCTCTCCAGAAAAGGCATGAAGGTCTGACAGAGTGAATGCTGAGAAGATTTTTAGGAAATAGATCACATTTGTGAGAAAAAGTTTGTATCACAGATATATTCCACTCTAGACTAGATAGCAAATATCTTTTTTCATTATGATTTCTGAGTTTAGAAAAAGTTCTTGAATTGAAACAGTGCTGATACTAGTGATATGTGGAAGTCCTTCTCTTGTCCATATTGAGTGTCACATCCTAGGTTTGTCCTATATGTTCTGCAAATTAAACAATTTCCATTTGGTATGTGACCAAACGTACGAGTGTCTGAGCACAGTGTCAAAACCAGTCATCCAGAGATGGAAGATTTAAACCCTTTTTATTCCACACAGAAGTTAGTACAAAAGAGGAGGAACTGCTGTGGAGTGCAACTGTGCAAACTGGAGTGCAGATCCTCTTGCCCCCCTAAAGAGCATGGGAATGAGGGGACAGAAAGGTGCAGGGCAGAGGGCTAAATCTTGAGCTACCTGGCCAAAGGCCATGGATGTCTCCAGCACAGAGGGCAGGCTAACTCTCAGGATTCCTTTGGAAAATGGTCCAATGCTTCCTTCATGCTGAGCAAGATCTTCCGACCTTGGTCTCAGGCTTGGTGAGCCACTATTAATAACAGCTATGAGGCCGGTGGGAGCAGTCTGAAATCCAGCCACTCTCCTGGTATGCACCTCCTCTCTCATATATTCCTCAAACTACATGGTACAGGGTGAGACCCTACACCCAAGGCCAATCTGCTGTCCTGCACTTTCCCACTGTGAAAGGGAAGACAGAAATGCAGCATCAGAATTTGTAAACAATGAAAATACATCTTCATTGTGGCCTGGAAGTCCTCCTTGGGTGTGAGAAGCCTTTTTTAGCAATTCCATATCCACAGATGTATTTATCTGAAGGTAATTTTTGTTGAACACAAGCTAATATTTCATATACTATAAATATGATATTTAAAGTGAACTTGGATATTAAACAAATATATTGCAGCATGAAACAATACTCATTTAAAATTTGGGAGTTTGCTAGTTTTAATGCAGAAATTAAATGAGGCTTTAAAATAAAAATCTAGCATCTTAATGGGCTGGTTGTCTAAGTGTCATGGAAACCGTGCTCTGTTATGTTTGATTCCTTACTCACAAAAATCTACATTCTGTGGTATAAGGAAGGTGATAGATATTTCCTCATCAGTGAGATCTCAGTGATGGCCAAACTGTGCAATGTGTTTGAAGAGAAATCAGAGATATAAAGGAGTCTTTCACCAACTTTGTTTTCCAAATGCAATTTTTAAGTCAATAAGAGCTTCTCCCCGTCCTGCTCATGGTCCCCCAGGGCCAAATTACAGCTCACCATGTTCCTGGGCACCATTAAGAAGAGCCTGGCTCTGTCTTATTTTCACCTTCCCTTCAGATATTTGTACACATACATACAATCCCCTGAGATTTCTCTTCTCCAAGATTAACATCTCATCTCTCATCTTCTCCAGGTATATCAATTGCTATAATCTCTTAATTATCATCATGGCATCTCAGTGTAAATACTTATGTATGCAAATTTTAATAATGCACACAAAATTACAGGTATGGTATATGAAATGCTAGCTGGTAGTCTTATAAATGGTGGCTAGAATTATCAAGTCATGAGGCTTCCTTGAATGTTTAAAGAAATCTGAGGTGATTCTGAATACATATTATCAATTTTAAACAACTTTTACAGGCAGGCTTGTCTTTGGACAGCTACTATTGGAATTATTTGTTGATCTTTGGTGTTGATCTTTTGCTATGATTTGCCTACCTGGAGAGATGTGATCATACTTGGTTCCTCCTCTAATCTCTTTTATATACAGTGATTTGTCTTTCCTCTTTCCTAGATTGCTGTTCCCTAGTCTTTTCTTTCAAAAAATTACAATCAACAAGAAAATGTTCATAAGCTTTCTGGAATGCAAGTCTATTCTTTAATCTTCTCCTCTTTAAGATCCCTGGTGCATATTTTATAAGAATTGTCTTAACCTGAGAATGACTTTGTTAGATGAAGCCTAGAGGCACATTTAGGCAAATAGCAGGTCCCTAGAAAAGATTTAAAGAACAAAGCAAATGTATGTGTTGTGCTGCTCCTGGGAGTTTCCATCCTCTTAATCAATTTCAGATCAAGTCCTCTTTGGGAAGCACATGGTCCCTCTGCAGCTGTGAGTTCAGAAGGGCTGGATGTTGAAGGCTGATTTTAGGACCTGAATTAGCCTACTATGTTCCAAGTGTCTGTGAGATCCACTAGCAGGAAGTGTGACTGATGGATTAGTAATGAGAGTAAATGACGTTACCCTGCTTGTTATGTGTTTGTGACTGGTTAGAGATGGTGGCACTGTCTTCCTGCTTGTCGTTTTATCTCCTGGGCTGGCACTAGTAATGGAACATCTGGACATCTCCCTTTTCTTTCTTCTTGAGAATTATTAAGGTCGGTATGGGGAGGTGGGAGAGGAGTAATAGCAAACACTAATAACAAACAAGGCACACAGCAAATCAGAAGTCCAACTGTTGAGACAGCTGCTCTGTATTAAGTGAGACTAGAGCTTTAATGGGCAGAGAAGGGTGACAAGGATGGTGAAAGGACTGGAGAACAAGCCCTATGGGGAGCGACTGTGGGAGCTGGGATTGTTTAGCCTGGAGAAGAGGAGGCTCAGAGGTGACCTCATTGCTGTTTACAACTACCTGAAGGGAGGTTGCAGTCAGGTGGACATAAATCTCTTCTCTCAGGCTGATAGCACCAGAACAAGAGGACATGGCCTTAAGCTGTGCCAGGGAAGGTTTAGACTGGATGTTAGGAAGTTCTTTTTCACAGAGAGAGTCATCCCTCAGTGGAATGGTCTGTCCAGGAAGGTGGTGGAGTTGCCATCCCTAGGTGATGGGAGGCTTGGATGGATGGAGTGTGGTGTCCATGGCTCCAGGGCTGTGGGTTTGATTCCTATGTGGGCGTTCGCTTGGGAGTTGGACTAGTTGATCCTTGTGTCACTTCCCACTTGGAATTTACTGTGAACCTGTGTGAACCTGTGACCATTTCTGTGTGGCTCTCTTGGGGCAGAATTGTTTCCCAGGGCATGAGACACACAAGGAAACTGCTGTCATGTTTCCACTGGAAAGGGGGTAACCCTGCACATACATGTCCTTTTTGCTCTTAGAGAGACACTTGTGTAGTGATCTGTTCTTTTCCCAGTACTGTACTTTTTTGAAACTGGAAATGGAGGCAGTATTTCTGTTCCAGATGTATCATAAGTGAGTTTAAAATGTGTGATCGATCAAAGATGTACAGAAAATGAGCCACCATTTTTTGTTGCCCAACTAAGCTCACTAAGTCCAGAAAAGAGCTCTTACTTTCCCTTCCACAGACCTCTGTTTGCTGACTCCTTTCACAATTGCTGTGAAGACCTGATCTTCCAAGCTGTCAGGCAGTATTTTCACCAGCAGCTACTACAATCAGCTTTATACTCTTTACACCTTTATACTAATTCTATCTAGAATTAAGCAGGAAAAAACATCTACAAAGTATATTTGTCTTCTTATAGGTATGCAGCTAAAATTCAAGTTGAAGCTTTTATATTACAGTATAGGACTGCAGTGCATATTCCTTAGCTAGCATTTCGCAGAAAACTTCTGAAAGGATCATAATCCTAAAGCGTCCTTTTAATAAGGCACTTTTCTCTACATGCTTCCTCTTCCTGGAAGATTTTTTATTTTTTTTCCAACAGAATCACAGAATGGGTCAGGCTGGAAAGGACCACAGTGGGTCATCTGGTTCAACCTCCCTGCTCAAGAAGGACCATCCTAAAGCACATTGCACAGGATTGTGTAGAGACAATTCTTGAATATCTCCAATGAAGGAGACCCCACAACCTCTCTGGTCAATCTGTTCCAGTGTGTGGTCACCCACACAATAAAGAGGTTTTTCCTCATTTTCGGTGGAACCTTTTATGCATCAGTTTCTGTCTGTTGTCTCTTGTCCTATTGCTTGGCACTACCAAGAAGAGCCTGGCTCCATCCTTTTGATGTCAACAGGTTAGCTAACAGGTTTGGCTAGGTTAGGTAATAGGTGATAGGTTGGACTTGATGACCTCTATGGTCTTTTCCAACCTTACTGATTCTGTGATTCTGTGACAACCTCCCTTCACATTCTTAAAGACACTGATAAAGACCCCTCTCAGTCATCTCTTCTCCAGCCTAAACTGGCCTTTCATTGTACTAGGTGTTCCAGGAACATAATATAATTTTCATAGCCCTCTGCAGGACCCACTCCAGGAGCTCCATGTCTCTCTTTTACTGAGGAGCCCAGAACTGGACACAGTACTCCAGATGTTACCTCACCAGGAATGAGTAGAGGGGCAGTATCACCTCCCTCCGTTTGCTGACAATGCTCTTCCTTATGTACCTCAGGATATTACTGGCCTTCTTGGCCAGAAGGACACATTGCTGGCAAGTTCACAGTGCTACTCTGATGTGAACTACTGCATGGAAAGTAATGATAGGCAAATTTCAACTCTAAAAAAATCAGCACAATTCTTTTACACTAGATATAAATAAAGAGATGGAGAAAAGTACAAGGGCTCACTATTAGTAGTGTATAATTGCAAGCTATTTCTTACATTGCTTAATGTTTATAATGACCTACGTCTATCCCCATCTGTGACTGACTATTCACTATTATGTCAACACATAATGCCAATTTACTTGTTACTTCATTGCCTATTTGCAATGTTTTCTGGGCAATCACTGTCTTTTCGCACACATCTGGAAAATTAAAATCATATAAACATTTAAAAATCAAACTTGTCTTATCTCTTTGGGCTTTTGTACCTTGTTCACAGAAGTCCTGGCTGCTTTGTGCTTGCAGGCTGCACTGACAGTCAGAAGCCAGTATTCTGTCTTCTACTTGCAGTGCCATTGCCGTGGGAAGATGAAGTGTGAGGGTTGGTGTGTGAGGAAGAAAATACAGTGGTTTGTGAAATCTGAGAAGCCAGCAAGAACTACTACATGGAAGGTGATGTTAAGAAAATTTCAACTCTAGAAAAAAAGGCACAATTTTTTTACAGTAAATATACTTAAGAGTCAGAGAAAAATACAAGCAATACATATGATTGTATATGTCCAAATATGTCCAAATTAAGACAGATTTTCTTTTAAAATACAAGTACTTCAGCCTGCTGGTGTTCTGACCACGTTTTGTTATTTGCATGGTGTCACTGCACAGTAACCAACATAACTGAATAGACTGTGAGGTATAAATAAGGCAATGATTATTATGATTCTAAAGGCCTCAAAATGTATGTTTCCAGTCAAGAGTTCCCATGCACTGGAAACACCAAGCAGCTGATTTGTCTCTTTTTTCAGGATGGGGAAAAATGATCTGTCACTCCCTGAAATGTCCTAAGCAACCCCAATGATTGCTGTGATATTATGATGCTGTTGTCCTGTTGTAAATGCCCAGACATCTTGACGACTACACTCAGCTCAAGACTTTTTCCTCTCCTGCAGTGCTGTAATATTTCTGTCACTTGGGAAACACTGCCAGTGGATGAGATTGGGTACAAGTGTAATCAGAAAGGCCACTGAGGCAGGGAGAGAGGACAGCTGTTCTAAGCATTCAGAGCTTTACATTCTGTGCCACTCTGATATGACATGAGCCTCAAGATATTTATTAAGCTGGATGAAAGCCTGCTTTGGTTTTAGAGCTCTCTGAATCTGCCTACCTGTAATTTAGAGTACATTACAGAAGAATCCAGAGCAGTATCAAGTGTTGCCTTATTGCAATAGAAAATCAGAACAAAAGAAACAGTTTGTGGTGCAAAAAAATGTTACTGCCATCTTAAGCCATCTATGTATCTGGAACACTTAACTTTCTCAGATTACAGTTAAGCATAATTGAAAACGTGTTTGATTCAGATATCAGTAAGGTAGGAATCAAACTCTATATACTTACGTCTGTAAGTTTTTCAGTCAGCAATGTACCTTGTGATTAATTACCTTGTGATTAAAATACAGCTGCAGAGGAATACTCAACTGACACAGACTGTGAGAGAAGACATAGAGTAGACGAATTATGAAAACTCCCCCAAGAAAATATGAATAACCTGTCTAAGTTGTGTTTGAATGTGAAGAGACTTTGTGTGGGAAATCCAACTATCTTTATTTGGGTAAAAGCAGTCTTTGAAATCAAATGAGTCTTTCACATTATGACAAATGAGTCAAGGACACTAGTGGGTGACTAATTTTGTGACAACTGAATGCTGAAGAGTGAGAAAGGTAGATAATTAAATGGCATGGACAAAGAATTCAGCAAAACCTCCCCATCAGTAACACTTGCAGCTGTACAGTAACTGAGGAGCAGTAGCAGGAATGGAGAGAACTGGTGATCTCTAAAAGTAGCTTGATCTGAAGCACCACAATATAGACCATGGACACAAATAATAGTTGGAGAGTGGGACGAAATAATCAAGTAGGTCTTCAGTCTGTCTTACATAATGAATGTATATAAATATTGCTTTGTTTTATGCACTATGACATTGCTCTTGAAGACCTGGAGAAGAAACTATTGAGCAGTGGGAGAAGAATCAATGTGGTTCATTAACACTTCTGCTAAACTGTTCTTCCTTTGTTCTTACTAAATATGAAAACCTGTTAAAAGTGTAAATTTGGGGCCTGTCTGAGACCATCAGCATATAACTTCTTGTTATATCTATCTGTCTATGGTAATCACATTCCTTTTGCTTATAGTAACCGAAGAATTAAAGATATCCAGCAGTAGGGAGGAACAGGAATTAAGAGGTCCTGCTGATAAAACTCCTAAAGGAAATTGTACCTGGGCTACAGTTGCAATAGTTCCTGCTTGCTTACAGTGAGATCTTGTCAGGTCTCCCTTGTATCATTCTTTGAAGCTGGTGTGTATATAAGTCATTTAATTCTGAAATAAAAAATACAATTTTTCTAATGATAATTACCTGCTTTCAGAAATACAGTAAAATCTCATTATTCTAGAGCGCAGTAGTGATCATATATGTCAGACAGTATATCATGTGTGGCATGGGCTATATGCACCATAGCTTTGTGCTTTCAGTGACACGAACTGTTGGATATGGCATACAAAGTTCAATGACCTTGAATAGTGGGATATTCCTGAACTTGATATCGTTTGACGTATTCATCAGCTCTCACACTGGACTCATCATGCAGGTGATCTGCCATGTGATCTGTTAAGTATTTCTTTCTTCTCCTTTTCCCCTGTAAAACAGGAGCAGATAATTTCCACATTATCTGTGTGAGGATACAAGGAATATGAGAGTGTCTGACTGAGGTCCATGTCAAATGATGATATGAAAAATGGGAGAGACAAACACATAGACAAAACCCATGACTGACTTATGATAATGACCTCAACAACCAGAAACAAACTTGATTAGTGGCATTAATAGATAAGTGTGAGAATGCTTATTCAATCAAGATGATTTGATTGATAGGAAAAGGTAAAGGTAAGAAACATACAGAGACACAATACTGACAAAGAATGGTGGAGACTAAGAAAAGAAACAAACATTGCCAGTAACACTAATTTGATGGGCTATTCCAGAAAAAATAGCCTGGACTTTGTAGATGCTAAGATTTTATCTGGAGATGTTGAGATAGGAAGAGAGAAGATCCTGAATGCTGGACCAGAGGTATGGGAATACATTTGGCAGGTGTTCAGCCATCTCCAGGAGAGCAGGGCCTCATCCCGTGTAGTGGTTACTTGGGAAGACCGTTACTCCAAACATCCCATCCTTCTTATTCCCCCAACTTTATATATTGAATGTGATGTTGTATGGTCTGAAATATCCCTTTGGTCAGTTTGGGTTACCTGTCCTGCCTTTGTCTCCTCCCAACCTCTCATGCACTCTCAACTTCCTCGCCAGCTTGGCAGAACATAAAGGCCTTGGTTTGGTGTAAGCATTGATCAGCAATAACCAAAAATCTCTATATTATCAAAATTGTGTTCAGCATAAATCCAAAATATAGCCTCATAACAGCCATTGTGAAGAAAATTAACTCTATCCCAGCCAAAAATAGCAGAAGTCTCCATCCCTGGAGATATTCAAAAGCCATCTGGACATGGTCCTGGACAATCATCTCTAGATGGCCCTGCTTGAGACGGTGGGCTGGATAAGGCCTTCAGAGGTCCTGTCCAACCTCAAACATTCTGTGGCTTGATTATCTGTTCATCTCTGGTGTGAGTCCTGTCTGAAAACGTTGCTATGAACAGTAACCCACACAGCCAACACTTGCTAAAGCCTGAAGATGTTAAAATAGGCTTTGGATGGTGCTTTTCAGTGGTGGATTCAGGACTGTAGCTGTCTTGCCTGCATTTCCCATGGTGGTGAGGCCTATGGACCACACCACTGTGGTATAAGTAGTTTCTACCTTTGCCTTCTTATAGCCTGTGGTTCTCTCTAGATTTAATCAGTTGTTGATGACATTTGAGTTAGTTGACAGAGATAGCTGTTGCTGCAGCAGGTATCTGCAGAGTGTATTGTGTGACACTGGAATGAATATACAAGGGTAAGACAAACATCTCTATGGTCCTTGTCTTTGCATATAATTGAAAAACCAATCTCATTTTAAAGGTAAGCAAAGAGATGCCACTGACCTAATACCCTGCCAGTATATATCCTCATAGCATGGTTTGTCTAATTAACTCAGTTATTAAACTGTAGTAAGTGCCTCTGTTTTCACTAAGGTTTATGAAAAACACTTCTGAAAGATTTGATAAAATTACAAAATATCTCGCATATTCACACCTACTGATTTGCATCTTCACAGATCCGTGGTGTATTTCTCAGCAAATACTAATTGGCTATTTGTGGAGCACACCCCCGTGGGATGGGCGGTCAGTGTCTCTCGCTCGCTGGGCACAGCCACAGTTTACTCCCTTATGAGTGTTGCGTGGCAGGAAATTTTTATAACACGCCGTGTATACTCCCATGATGCCGCCTGTGCTAGGAACGGGGTGTCCTGCCACTTCTCCCACAGGCAGGGAGGTGATGCCAATAGGTGCCAGATGCCAGCTACAGGCAGGGGAGGTGATGCCAATAGGTGTGTTAACTGCAGTGGAATCCAAACGCTAAGTGCTCTGTGTCCCCGGGGCTGTGCGCCTGGCACTCTGTGCACCTGGCAGTCCCAGGGAAAGTGCTCCCACAGTGTTGCAGTCTCCTCCACAGGGACTGTGGCATGAGCTAGCTTCCCCTTCCTCTCTGCCCCACCTGTCTGTTGATTTGGGGATTCAGAAAATTACAAATTTAAGTGAGTTAGGTAGAGGCTTAGAGGTTTAAGGATTTTTAGTGAATTATTGAGAATTTAGTGAATTTTTAGTGGATTTTAGAAGGATTAGTAGATTTCAAAATAATTCAAGAGGCCTGAGAGTTACGGTTGAATATTAAGGGTGAAAAACACTGTCCTGCAGTCCTCAAAGGTAAACAAAAGTGAGTGCTGGCCACAACAAGGGGAAAAGAACGAGGAACATTGGAGCTAACTGGTTGAAGGACTTCTGGCAAAGTGCAAGTATATGACATAATGTTGAAAGGATGAATATTCATGGAGTGATTTGCATATGCATGAGAGAAGGGGTTAAAAATGGGTGACAAATCTGGGCGGCTCTCTCTCTCTCTTTTTTGGCACCTGACTGGGCAGAGGGCACTGCTGTGCCTCTTTTCTTGGCTCTTGGGCCAAAACCCCCCTTTTTTCTGCTTGCAAGTAATTACCTTGAGACTTCCACCTCATTTTTCTTAAATCACTGTGTGTGCCAGAACCGGGATGTCCCGCCACCTCTTCTCCCGGGTGTCCCGGCGTGAGGTGCTCTCANGTGGCAGGAAATTTTTATAACACGCCGTGTATACTCCCATGATGCCGCCTGTGCTAGGAACGGGGTGTCCTGCCACTTCTCCCACAGGCAGGGAGGTGATGCCAATAGGTGCCAGATGCCAGCTACAGGCAGGGGAGGTGATGCCAATAGGTGTGTTAACTGCAGTGGAATCCAAACGCTAAGTGCTCTGTGTCCCCGGGGCTGTGCGCCTGGCACTCTGTGCACCTGGCAGTCCCAGGGAAAGTGCTCCCACAGTGTTGCAGTCTCCTCCACAGGGACAGTGGCATGAGCTAGCTTCCCCTTCCTCTCTGCCCCACCTGTCTGTTGATTTGGGGATTCAGAAAATTACAAATTTAAGTGAGTTAGGTAGAGGCTTAGAGGTTTAAGGATTTTTAGTGAATTATTGAGAATTTAGTGAATTTTTAGTGGATTTTAGAAGGATTAGTAGATTTCAAAATAATTCAAGAGGCCTGAGAGTTACGGTTGAATATTAAGGGTGAAAAACACTGTCCTGCAGTCCTCAAAGGTAAACAAAAGTGAGTGCTGGCCACAACAAGGGGAAAAGAACGAGGAACATTGGAGCTAACTGGTTGAAGGACTTCTGGCAAAGTGCAAGTATATGACATAATGTTGAAAGGATGAATATTCATGGAGTGATTTGCATATGCATGAGAGAAGGGGTTAAAAATGGGTGACAAATCTGGGCGGCTCTCTCTCTCTCTTTTTTGGCACCTGACTGGGCAGAGGGCACTGCTGTGCCTCTTTTCTTGGCTCTTGGGCCAAAACCCCCCTTTTTTCTGCTTGCAAGTAATTACCTTGAGACTTCCACCTCATTTTTCTTAAATCACTGTGTGTGCCAGAACCGGGATGTCCCGCCACCTCTTCTCCCGGGTGTCCCGGCGTGAGGTGCTCTCAAGTGTTTATCCTCACCAGCACCTTTCTGGGTAGCGCCTGCAGAATGCGAGTAGAGACTGCTGAGCCCCTGCCCTGCTGCGGCCCTGAGATGAGCTTCCCCAATGTGGCAGCAATGCAATTATATGTGGTGGCAGCAGCCCAGTGGCGGCGGTGATAAAAGTGGCAGCATAGCTGCAGGGAAGCCCAAGGATTTTCTAGGGGCCTTCCCAGTTGGAGAGGGCTCAGAAACACTTTTCTTTGCTCTCCTGTGCTATGAGAGGCTGTGGTGAGCACCCGCTAGCACTCCGGGGTGGCAGGGGGTGGGAAGATGAGCGTGGCCTGTGTGCATATTCATGCTTGCGGATTGGGCGATTCGCGAGATCCCCTCAAGACCCATAACCAGTGAATGAGGAGGTAGGACTGTATCTGGTTTGCATACAGGGCCCATACTTGATACAGTAATCCCTCGAATATCGTGAGGGTTTGGGTCTGGAAACATGCCACGAAAAGTGAAATCCATGAAGTAGTGAGGGATTACTGTAATTCTGCATTTCTGAACAAAGATTCTAACTGAAGAAAGAGCAAGACTTAATTTTTATGTGCTTGAATTTGCATGTTTTGTCTTTCATTTGTAATGCCAAGGGAGATGCTAGTGCTTGGGTAGCTGGGAAGGAAATCCAAGAGGGTGGTCTATGATCACCAGTGCACATTATCCATTGCTCTAACTGCTCTATGATCACCACTGCATGGTATCCATTCTTCTAGCATAGCTTTAGAAGCCTCACCACAGAGCTGCATGAATAATTAGGACTACTGCAGATGTGAGGAAATGCACTGCTAGTTAATAATATTTTAATTTATATGAAACTATAAATATGCAGCAAGGATTTGAAGAAATCAAAAGCTAATATATTAACAAAGCTGGACTTCATAAGCTGCCATATAAAGGTGCATTAGGTTTTCTTGAAGCTGGAACAAGCTAAAAGCATGAGGCCACTATTAGGGCAATTGTACAGGCAAAAACATACCTCTCCTAATATCATTACATTTAATTTCATTACTGTTTTTGATGTTTAATCCAGTAGCTAAAAAGCTAATGATTTTTTTTTCCTGAACTCCATTTCAGTTCTTTGTCTTCCCCTTTTCTGGATTAGTTGAGCTATTACTTAAGCTTGTATCAATTAAACGACTCATATCAAGGGACTGGTATAAGATAAAGTAGTTATTCTAAAATACCACTTACACAAAGGGATTTTAGCACATGCTCAGTTCAAAGTGCTTGAATAATCCTTGTGATACTCTGTTAGATCTTTGCTTTGATCAAGCACCTCTTAGGGGAAAAAATTCTGTTTGGGAAATGGAGTGATCAGGAAAAGGCTTGTTTTGAGAACACAATGTAAATTATTTAATGGTTAAAATGCCAGATAATTTTTCGTGCTCTACTGCTTAAATTTCACCACCAGAGAATAACAAAATAGTGCATCTTTTCTTTCTATCCTATTTGGTGAATATTTATGAAGAGAAGAATTTATTTATTGACTTACCAGGAGACAACCTGGGACTGGCCCCACTATGTGGCTTATTCTTGCCTATGACATGTTACCCACAGCCCTTATTATGCACTTTCACATTTCTGTCATCCAACCACACCCTGAAGAAAGAACTTAAAATAGAAGAGAGCTCAAGTGTAAAGACAGAGACTGTACATGCCTCCATTTCTTTAGAGATAAAAAATATAGAACAAGAAATTAAAAGCAGTGTGTAATGAGAACTTTAAAGTTTTCCTGAGAACTGACCTTTTACCTCCCCCAGGAAAATTCAGTAGGAGTGAAGAGGAGAAGCTGTGTAAATAAAGTGGGTTTGCTCTGGATTATTACATGCTAATTACTTTGACAGCTGCCTCTGAAGAACCATCTACATTCAGGGCATATGCACTCATTCCACTGTGTCTGTCTCTGTAGATATAATTCTGTCAGACTAAGTTATAATTCAAGATTGATGGGAGGAAGGGAGAAGTCTGTTTCAAGCAAATGCATGTCCTAGATGATACAAAAGTAGGAAAGATCCTTACCAGTGCTCTTTAGGAAACTAGGATGAATACTGCAAATGGGGTAAAAATCAATTATTTTAGGGCTTTTCCACCTCTTGCACAGCTTCCCATGAGTGTATACAGTAGAAGAAAGCATGACTTAAATAAACATTGTTCATGCATCAAAGTTTTGCATACCAAGTATTGTTATTTTTAAGTAGTTTTAAGATTAGTGAATTCTCTACATTTAATATGTTGCTGACTCACTGATTATTTGAATTATTATGGCCCATCATGCGGTGTGATTAGGTCTGCCATATAGCTAGGATTTTGCAGGCATGTTGTCCTGTTTCCAGAGAGAATAAGAAGAATGTGATTAATTATCCATACTTCTCACAAGGCCTTATCAGAGTTCCTATGATTCCTTCCCTTCCTCCATATAGGTGCAATCCCTGTGGCAGTGTCTACCAAGATTGGGACAGAGTGACGGAGCCCTGATTCACCAGCTCTTCAGAGCCAGTGCTGCTATGTCATTGCATCTGGACATGTCAGGGCCATGTCAGAAGTGGTGTCTTGTAGCTTCTGGACAGAAATCTGAGTCCTACAGGCAGCAAACATGCATTTTAGTGGGTAATAACCAGGAACCATCAGATACCACCAATATCTCACAGAACTGAGTGCTTTGGCTGTGTCTTTTGCCTCTGCCTGTTTATGCTCCCTGTGCATATGAATTCTTCCTGCTTTACCTATGTGACAGAGAAATCTCTCTCAGGTTGACTGGTGACATTATAGAGATGGAAATATTAGGATTTTTTATGCAACTACGATACCTTCCGATGTTGCAGCCATATTCTCAAATCAACTGAGCTCTTAAGGAAGCAGTGGGGAGGCTCATTTTACAGCCTGAAACACTAAGGGGATCTCATGTCTCTACAATTAATATTCTGGAGTTTATGTCTTCTAATTTGTCTTATAAGTTACCAATAATTTTAAAAATTCATATGTTTTTACATAAAAAAAGTTTAAGCTGTTTTCTGACATGAAATTGTTTTCCAGGTGCTTGGTGTTGCTGGGAAAAGAAATCCCACTTTTAATATAAACAATTGCTTTTTTAAGGAATTAGGATTTTCTTTTACTAAAATACAGTATAAAACTACGTAAAGGGTAGTGCTTTTCTTCTGTGTTTGTATCATACCCTTATTGCCTATAGGCTAACCCCACTTTTGGGAGAATCACTTGATCAGTTCTAAATATAGCACTTCATCTGTCCTTAAATGGGAGTGAAGGGGCAGTAGCCTTTACAGAGGGGAATTATTTTTATTTTCCTCGGGCAGTTTGCTAAGCTGTGAAAGGTTGGTCTCTCTCCCTGCTTTGCAGTTTTTTCTATATTTCTTGGTAAGTCCATTTTCAATCCAGGGGTTTCTTGTTCAGAACAAGGAGAATGCTTGTATGAGGGTGTAGGGTGCTTTTTTGTAAAAAAAACCCCCACAACAAAAAAACCCTAAACAAGAAAACTCCCTTCTTCAGGGAAACAAGCAATAAGGACACAGATTGATTAATTAAAAGAAAAAAAATATTTTTTCTGTCAATAGTCACCTTGATTTTATTGTGTATTACATTTCCTCTCTTTCTTGTTGCGTATAAAGAAGTACTTTACAGAAATCCATGGCTCTATTTGTGTAAGTGCTTTTCTAATTGCACAAATATTGGCAATGCAACTTGTGTGCTTATACTGTATGATTTATCTAAAGTCTGTGTGTAAATAATTAAACATAAAATCCTGTAGTAACTGGCAAAACTATTTGACATGCTGAAGAATAGGGTGTAGCTAGGATAAAAAGAAATCTATTTTTATTTTTTGTCTGCCGTGTTTTCAAGTACATGTTTCCAGAAGATGTATTTCTGATGCCCGTATGGCTCTAAGCTGTGTGATGTGTTCTGTGCCATATGTAAATTCTAGCTAAATACCACTGATAGAGTCTTGGGAAATCATGTTCATGCTCTTGAAATTATGCCTATGTGTTGATAAAGGCTATGAGTCAATGAAGGTGTCATAATGAAGGATACTGAACGTTGGGATCTTGGGAAATGACTTTTACCATCTCACTGTCAAAAGTCTTTGCTGTCCAGTTGAAGGGATGTAATACATTTGCCAAGCGAAGGGAAATCTTCAAACTTTATCAGAACATGTTGGAAATCTGTGCATTTAGAATGTTAGGAGGGTAAGATTTCGAGTCAACATGGACAAATTCGGCCGCATTTAATTCCCAGTCTTTTATTATCATGATTTCATAAGATAACATCCGCATTAATACCCTTTCTGGGATATGTACTGTTTAGCTTCTAGCAGGGATACTACAGGAAATTCAGATTGGAAGCTTCCATTCCTTTCCTTCATGAAAGTAATAGAAAAGTCAAAATTACATTTCTCTTTGGACCCATAAAAATATAAGAACTGTTGCTCCCCTCCACAACAATGACCTTGCTGGAGGCGAAAGTACTCATGACTCTGCCTTCTCCCTTCCTGCCTAAGAGCAAAGCTCTCTCATCAAGCGTTGTGGTTACGACTATGACCATGACCACCCATGGTATATTTCAAATTACTGCACTAACTGTTCTGGCTGCAGGGTAGAGCAAACCATTCAAGGACTATTACAAGGTCAAGGTGTGCATTCTAACTAGTCATAGATATGCTACAGCCAAATGATTGAATTAAGTTGCTGAACCTACCTGTATATCATTGAAAATGGTATCATTCGATGTTGTGAAATGTTTATAGTTTACTCATTAAAAATATGAAATTATTAAAAAGTATAGACGCATCTGTGTCTGGTATTGTCAGCTGCTTTAAAGTGTTGCTTTACTGGATATTCAGATGACTTGAAATAGAGGAGAGAACTGCATTTTTAGGTTTAATAACAAAAGTAATGCACGCACTTCTGGGGAAGATTTGAACCAGGATGACATTTTTGTCCACAAGATTTCTGTTTAAAAACAATTTGCAAAATGAGGAAAATATTATTCCATAAAAAAGAGGTGTGAGCAGTAAAAAATAAACTAATTATGATGTAGCTAAAGACATCAGAAAAAAAAAGACAAGAAGTCTTAAAACATGCTAAGCAATGTCTGAAATTTGGTAGGTTTTAAGCAAATGAGAATTCCATATGCTTTTTCTAGAACAAGAATTTGATAATCATTTGTATTCTGTTGTCCAGAAAGGTAGAATTGTTCACCACAGAAGTATAAGCTGGCAAAACAGGGCTTCCTAAAAACACTTAACTTTGAACAATGTGGAGAACAACAAGCAAAACTACTGACAGGTAGAGGAAACAATGTGTAAGTCATGGGAAAAACAGGACAACCCCTCAAGTCAGTACAGATGGTCAAAGACATTTCAGAAAGATGAGATATAGAGAAATATCAAGAATGAGGATGTGTATGTGGGAGCAGGATGTACTGATCTTTCAGCTGGAATGAGGAGGACAGAGTACGTGAGGTCAGGCAAGAACTCCTGAATTGTTTTTGGCACTTCTGCAGGTGGCCAAGAACAGAGTTAGGCAAAGAAAGTGCATGTTACATGTCATAGCATTGACAGGTCAGGCCCAGAAAGTACATGCTGCATAGTGCATTGGCCATTACAGGAGCCTTCTGACTCTGGGAATGCAAGTTGCCTATCTATGGCGAGCACAACCACGTTCTTCTTCCCATGACATTTGTCAACCCATCCATCAATTTTGTTGGCTGTGTGTGCGTGCTCTCTGAGTCTATGTAAATGATCATGCTAGAATTTACTACTTGTCCTTTAAATCTTAAATTAACTCACTTATCAAACTAACAATGTTTATATCAGACCCTCGGCTTCTGTGCTCAAGAATGTGGCCCCTTGTCACGTGGTCCTAGATGATTGCTTTCTATTCAGATCAGTATTACTAGGTCATAAAACTATGCATATCCTGGCCTGGGAACTCAGCCTTTTACTCATGGTCAAGTACAAATTGTTATATTGTTATATACATGTTACTAAATATGAGGAAATGTGTATTTATGTAAAGACATTTGAAGTCTAATTCACCTGTGTTTTCTATCATTAATCTTTGAGGACATTTTGGCTGACGTAATATTTTTCTGTGGGCTTAGTAGTCTTCTGAGTGGTTTATATATCACATAGATCAATACACCTTAGGTCCTTCTGATGTCCCCAGCATTTACAGTCATAAAAATAAATAGCAATAATAATAATAATGGTGATGTGTTGCACCAAAAATACAATGTCCAGATGAGACACTAAATGTTTTAGGACCATCTTGTCTTGTAACTCTAGGTGTTTTTCTTAAAATTCAGGGTTGTTAAAAGAACGGCATAGATGAAATTCGAGGATTTTTTTGTGACTCACAGGCTATACCTTTCAGCAAGGTCTCTGTAATTCTTGTAGTGGAACTTGATGAATAGAACTTGAGATTTGCTTTTTAATTGATAATTGCTCAGAAAATTAATTTGTCTTTTTCTGGATCTATTTATGTATTTTTTCTGTTGTTACTGAATTCTCAGTTTTCCACTGGGATTTTATTTTCCCTCAATGCCTCTGCCAAACCACCACCTGCATCTCACTTTTGGGTGAGTTCCACCAAATTACTTGCCAGTATAACTGGGTCTCCAGACACTGTGAGTAATAAAATTTTGGTTTACCTAAATCAATAAATTCAGTGAGGATAAGCTGTAATTTGCATATCATATGTTCTAACCCTGTTAATGATAGGTTGACTAAATATTAGAATATATTTCAAATATCTCATATAAATGTGTACCAGTGAAAACCTGGAAAAATTGTCAAAATATTGTTCCTAGGTATAAAATAGGAACTTCTTTTATTGGGAACTTGATAACTTATATGCTGCTTTTACAGTTGGACTGTGATTTTGCTCTTCTAATACTTGCCTTTGCAGCACTATTAAGTATTAAATACATACTCTGCAAGCAACATTGTAATTAACTGATGATTATTATTTGGAATTGTTGCCAGGCAGCTCCCCTCTGTGTTAACAGGAGGCAAAATGAGTCTGGCCGCTAATAAGCTCAGTTAATTGCTTGTGTGGAGGCTGGAATTTCATGGCTACCCTTGTTTCTGCACTCAGGGTATTTGGGTAAATGTGGAAAAGATCTGAACCCAAATTTTGGGAAGTCCAGGGTGCTGATGAATAGAAGAAGATATGCTAATTAAAATATAAGTTTTATATTTAGTGGAAGGGGCTGAACTTTCAAGGACAAAGATGTTTTCTCCTATCTCAAAAATAACTCAAACTGTGATCAGTCCAAATAAATCAGCATTAATCTGCAATCCTTATAAACTTAATCTCCGTTATATACCTAGCAATATGTACATTGCATGTTGATAAATTCACATAATTATTTAACTTGGCCATGTGTCAACATGAGTAGCACTTAACAGTAGGTTTGCCCTTTGCACCTTCATTTAGGAAAAATGGCTAATTAAAAATAAAAAAGAGGGAACCATTAATTGTCCGGTTAACATATGAACTAAGGGGGCAATCAAGTATCCGATACACAATAGCCACACAGTTAGAAGGAAGAAAACCAGTATTTGATGACTGCAGGTGTAGCAGATGTTGTAGCAGATGTACAGGTATCAAAACTAGGACAAGCCAAGGCTGCTCGTGAGTCTGTGCAACTCTGCTTATGGAATTAGTACATTGTGTTGTATGATGAGTTAATAGGCCCATGAGAGGTCTGTGTGAGCTCAGCATTGTATAAGGGCACCTAACTAAGGTAGCATCTCTGTGAGGTGCTGAACTGACCTGAGTCATGTTAAATTCCTTATTTCTCTAGAAATGTGGCAATATATTTCTTTAATGTCCCATAGTTATGTTGTGAACTTGTATAATTTTTGTCTTGCAGTATCTAGTGTTTTGCCTAAAGCTCTCACTCTTGAATGTTTGACTTCTCATTCTCATATCTTTTGAAAAAGGGTAAAAAAGGTATCTATAAGTTATGCAGAAGATGTAGCTGTCAGGTGATTAATTGTAGAAATATCTTCAGATCTCAGAACTTCATAAAATAAGATGTGTCTGCTATTAAATACACCTATTGTTTTCTTACTTTTTCTTGGAAAAGTAAAACTAGCTAATGTGAGAACATCCAGCTTGGGAGAATCTGACTCTGCTCTTGACTACCAGAAAGTAACAATCAGACACAGTTGCAGCTTACTACTCCACTTAACGATTAACATTTTTGGCAAATACTATATGCTGGAAATATAGCATTTTACCTTGTTAAATGTTGTATGTAAATTAATTTTTAAGATTTATATTCAAATTCCTTTGAAATTTAATTTTATATATGTCATGAAACTGCCTATTTCTATGCCTTTTTGTTAAAAATGTGGATTTTTGGTGTGGATCTGCGGCAGATTCTTCTTGGTAGAGTCCATGTCTGAGCAGGGCCAGGGTGTGGGGAGCTGGAGACTGGCCCTGCTGCATCATTGCTGGGGCAGGAGCTTATGGGCCTGGGGTGTGACATGGGGTCCCGGGCTGTGGGCAGGGTGGGAGGAGCCCTAGATGAGCTGGCAGTGACAGTCAGGTCCATTACTGTCCCCAGGACTGTGGCTCACTCTTGACACAGTCCTTGGGTGAGCTGGTGTTATCTCACTTCCCAAGGGTACCCATAGATGGGTCCCAGGCCGTGCCTCCACCTGTGACCTGGCTGCTGGACCAGAGCAGGCAGCCTGCACACTATGGGGAAGCACAACAATGGGAATGCTCCCCTTTTGCTTTTGGTAAGACACTAGATGTTACTGCAGTAATTTGCCTGACTAAATGTCCAGGATTTTGCTCAAGGTGGTTTATAGACTTTATTTTGTGAATTTGCTTCATTGTCACTGTAGTGTAGCTGCCTCATGGGGCAGGTGTTGGCTGTTTGTTGGAATTCCTCACCACTATTTGGACCAAATGGTCCAGAAGTAAAGAACTCCATATCCAACTCAGACTGCAGTTACACAAGCTGGCACCTAATCAGGATATGGCAGGTGACATTCCTCAATTTTGCAAGAAGTTGTCATCATATTTCTAATACGCATAAAGGGATATAGGCACCTCCGTGTTCTTTTAATGGTGTGGATGGGTATCTGCTTAACTGTAACTCTGTGGGAAACATGCTAGTCCCACCCACACTGCTTCTTGGGACCACCCTGAATGTTTCGGAGAACCTTCTGTCCAAATATTGATCAAACTATGCCATGCTTTGGAGAAGGTCCGCAAGAAGGCAACCAGGATGGTTGATTGTCCAGATAAAATAACCCACAAGAAAAGATTGCATGAGTCATCTTTGTTGAGTTTAAACAAGAGAGCTGAAAGGTGATGTAAAGAAAATCTTCAACAGGCTGCTGCGAGAGTACAGACTATTTTTGTTATCACGGTGAATTGGACAAGAAATTTTGAACAAACTGCAACAATAGAAAAAGTAAAATGTTTGAAGAGCAGAGAACTGAAATGCTTAACAATACCCAAAAAACTGTCAAATTTCCATCCTTGGAAATTTCTATGGAGGCGTTAAATGACATCTGCAAAGGAGAGGAACAAGTTGACAAATTATCTTTTAGCACTGTCATCATGATTTCATAGCTCAAAATGCTTGAGTGATAAGATACAGCTTGAGCTACCCATGTGTGTCATTGATGGCTCCATTTGTCACAAATTGATGCAATTTTATACCTTTGTACTTGTTCACACACATGTCTACAGACCAAAAAATTTCAAATCAAGTGTCTGAAATATATGGCTAAATGTATCTGTGTCTAAATCTATGGCTAATTTTACTCTCTGCAGGAATTACTGATTGTAACAAACAATATGACTACAATAGCAGTGCCATTTTACCAGAGGAGGCACAAGCATTTTGATCAGTCCTATCGCAACATTCAGACAAGATATATACTTGAGGAATACGCAGCAAGAAAGTAAGTGTCATCTGTTGGGGCATAGATAGGTTTCTGTTTCGGGTGGACAGTTCTTAGAATAAAGATACTTTTCTTCCCCCTCCACCTGCAAAAATTGTGATTTATTCAGAATGAAGGTTTTCCAATTCCTTCCATTGGGATACTCCTTGTCTAGAATCTCCCACAAAAATGGCTAAACTTTCTAAAAACATTGCAACATACCTTCACAGACGTTTTTGCTTTGGATTTGTCCTCTTTGCTACCTTTGAATTGCAAATACTTTCTTTTAGGCTCAAATTGAAACTCTGACTTACAATAAATTCATGGCAATTTTTATTAGGTTCCAGAAACAGTTTTTTATCCATTCTTCCATATGATATTCCTTCCTGAAGTTGTCCATTCCTAGTTATAGTTTCTGTCATTCAATTTTCTTTTTTAAACTTAAATGAAGACTTAACCCTTCTCCTATGAAATCTTAGAGTTTCAGCCACAAAATGTATATTCTTTGTATCTGAAAACCTGGAGCTATGTATCTGGGTTGCTTCAGAATCACTGTTCTACCTCCTTAGTAATTAAGATGCCTACCTTTCTGTCTAGCCTGTCCAGCTTCCCTTATAAAAGACGGGTTTATGGAAAAGATTTTGTGAAATATAGAAAGGCAGAAATACTTAGAAACAGACAATGCCATGGGGATTCTTTGTGATTAGTGTATTAGACAGGCTGGTACCCTTGTGGATCTCTGAGGGGCTATTATAGCACCTGAATAATTGAAAACTGAAATAAGTATAAATTTAATAGAATGAAATAAAACACCTGATGATCCCCAGTGACAGATGATGGCTACTAAGCCCTTGAAGGAATAGTGAGAATCAGCACCTAGTGAAGTCAGTGAAGATGCAAAGGCTTCTCACTGAACAGTGTGCAGTCATGGTGTTCAGCTCATTCATCTCCAAGTAATTTCTTTGACTTTTGTGAGTTCATGTGATACCTGAATTGCTGAGTTATAACAATATCTTTTGCATTTGAAGGGCTGCTTCCAGGCAGGCTGCCTATTATGAATCATCTGGCTTGGGCAAAACAACATGTAGACTCTGTGCCAGGAGGGCACGCACCTTGGCGCATGAAACAATGCAAGAATCCAGGAAAAGGTAAAGCTCTGTTGGTCCAATCTGACCTATGTAGTGGCTCTGGTCCCATTTAGAATGACTCTCTTGCCAGAGCTCTTTTCAGAGTTGGCAAGACTGGAGGCTTCCCTGTCACTGTTCTTCACTAATCTATTTTGGCTGGAACACTGAATGACTGAGTGTCACTTTCAATCTCATATTTCGACCCAGAGTTTACCCTCATCTCCACTCTGACCATTGAAAACGGCTTTAAAACAAAAATAAATTAGAATCCACCTGGTGTCCAAAATTCATTTTGAACAATTCTACTCCTCTATTTCTAAATTTCTAATTTGGATAAATTTAAACTTTCTGAGTTCTTTCCTTAATATCAAGGGGCTTTACTGTCATATCTCAGATACAGCCTTGATATGAAGTCCCATAGTAAATGTGCCGATGACAATATTCCTGCTAGTGAATTTGACTGTTTCTGCTCTTCTGTGCTTTACAGTGACTGCACCAAAGACACAAAGAATTTATACTACAAGAAAAAATTCTGCTTTTTCTGTAGAAAACGTGCTGTGAAAATCATATACATCCATGGGATTTCTGCCACTTTAATTGTTCTGAAATATTTAACTTCAAAAGAGAATCTACTAGGAAAATCAAATAATTTTGTGTACTTTATTTTTTAAAAACGCTAAAAAAATAATAAATATTAATAATGAATATATTGTTTTAAAACAATACATGGCAGAATATGGCTGGTACTTAAAATGTGTTGAAATGGTACAAAGAAATATTTTTAAAACAACAGTCAAATAATACCTTGATCTACTGTTCACTGAATTTCATGGAAGTTTTCCTATTCGGATTATGCTTTCAGAGTCTTGCTATATAATATTGGCAGGTGTTAGAAACATCTGATATTTAGTGCCTTCTTTTGTCCGGTTGGGAAGGAAAAGAGTAGCTCAGGATGTTTACTGAATCAGCTTGATTTTGAGCTAGCTCCTCCCCAAAACATTTACGAGTTGGGGTTTTTTTTATGAATTCTGAAAAATCTATGGAGTAGGATTTTCAGGAAACAACACAATTTTTTCCAACTGCTGTATTTTCCTTGTAGTTTCTATAGTACTTCCTTTTCATCCTTGTTCAAGGACAGCTTTTTTTTGCACGCAGTTCATTAAATCCTCCTGAATGCCGTGGTCTGTATCCTTCAGGTGAGGTCAGCTGATACAGCCTATGGGCTCCCAGGTTCCAAAGCTGAGTACAACATAAGCCAGGTACAACTTCTACGTATTGTGAACAGGCAGACAACATGCCTCCACTCCTCTGCCCTCTTGTGTCCAAGGGAAGGAAAATTAGGGGCCAGAAGGAAGCCAGGCAAGTTCTTGATAACCAGAGGATTAAGATGGTGGGATATCATGTCAATGTGACCACAGCAGGTATTGAGATCAGTAACTATGGCACCACAAATACAAGGCGTAAGAAAAGAAAATTAATTTCACATACTAGTTTATTAGGATAGGCAGATACATGCAAAGAATAATTCCTAAAGTAGATTTTACATCCTGCTTATATGGTTTCAGAGACCTCAGCTGCCTAATACATATGAGTGACAAAGATTAATATTCGTTCCTCTTGTCTGATTTTTCTTCCTGTCCTACAGGAGCCATGAGCAGAAGTCTCATGCAAGTGATGAGAAAAGAATACGTTTTGCCAGTGAGTTGTCTGCTTTGGAAAAAGAGATTCACACAGCCAGGCACCGGGCTAGAGAACACCTGGATAGACTTGCTGTGCAAAGGATGGTACTTGCTAAATCGTTTTGTTCCTATCCAAACAGAATTACAAGATATACTGAAATTTAAGCCTATGCTTCAAATAAGAGTAGTGATTTAACATCTTTTTGTGGATTTAAGATTAGCTCTTCTACCCTATTTCAAACAGGTGCTAAATGCTTTTTTCTTTTTCTGTGTTTAATAGGTAGAAGAAAATATGGCTCTGGAAAGACATGTTCTTGAAGAAACCATAAGTCGAGCTCCTGAAATTCTAGTGCGCCTGAGGTCTCACACTGTCTGGGAAAAGATGTCTGTGAGCCTTTGCTTCACTGTACAAGGATTTCCAACCCCTGTTGTACAATGGTAAGAGACTTGCCTTTCCTAGCCCTCTAAAAATGTTGTTAAGCTTCTTTCATTTGGAAGTTATGCCATAACTGATAAGTGTCACATACATAATGGCTATGTTAAATCCCCTTTATAATCCTCATAGATGTGCTGGATCATAGCTGATATTGCATGTGAGGGACTGGGAGGACAACTTGCTGAATGGCCCCGTGCAATGCGAGAAGCAAACTCAAGCACTTCAGAAGGCAGCCAGTGGAAGGCATTCCAGTCTTTCTGGCTGTTGAATTCCCTGATGATGAAGTAGCAAATGACAAAACACACAGAGCTCACAGCCTACTTGCTAAGCCTGGATAAATGCGCACTGCAGCATTGTTGTAATGAGCTGTATCTGTGTTCACTTTGTGTTTGCTTCTGTTTTGGAGGACATAATGGTAATATCCTTGCAGCTGCCCTCCTGTCCAGACAAGTGCTGTCCTATGTGAGAGCCTCAGACTGAACTGTGAAAACCTTAAATGAGGTACAGTTCTGTTGCTGCTTCCCTTATTTGTGCTGAAGTGCTTTACTGTAGTCCAAGATAAAGTCTGCTTCCCATCTTGTGTCAGGGCGAGTGGACTTGAAAGCTCGTCAAGTCACGTGCCATTTTCTCTCTACTTCTCTACCTGCTCTTCTGGATTGAGTGCACATCTGTTTCCACTTCCTTGCTACAGTGGCAGTCCCCTTTGGCTTTCATGGCTCAATATGTATCGATTCATACATACTGGAAAACACTGGAAAACAAGTACAGAAAATTGATAGAGAGAGTTCAGATGATAATAAATATCAGGATCCAAAGATCTACCGGATGGATGAAGGGAATAGTTGCTGATATTGATGAGTTATAATTTTTTCTTTATTGTCAGGTACAAAAATGAGGAATTGATTACCCCTGCAAGTGATCCAACAAAGTACAGAATTGAAAGCAAATATGGAGTACATGTATTGCATATAAACAGGTAAATTTTTCTGGGGATGCCACTGGTTTTTTCATACTCTACAGAAGGTATTTTATACCAAATACAATTACAAATTCAGATAAAGACTGAAAGAGAAATGTTAAATTCAGCACACTTCTCCGCTGGTACTCACATTAGGCTAGGGAAGGTTCACTGAGTAGCTGAATATTCGAATATGAAAATGAAATGAACGATTAGATATTTGTATTCATTAACTCAAGCAATCTAGAAAATATAAAAGAAGATGCAAGCAGCTGAAAGAATGGCAGTCCCTTTTTATTAGAATTATATCTTCTCAGCATTTGAAGTGGAAAATTATATGTTCTTTTCATGATGAAGGTCTTTAAGACAAAATTATAGCTTGTCAGGGCAGGGATACACAATTGTATTTGTTTTAATTATATATTGGATTCTGTTTATTTTTTCATCTCCTTTTTTTCTGTTTTCCAAAAAGTAAGGAAGTATAATTTTTTTTTTTAAGGTTCTAATTGAATTAATTGTATTTTTTCAAAATGTTAACCTTGTGATATGGAACATGCCCGGCTAGAACAGCTTCCCAAAACTAATCTCAGGTTTTCTGAACAATTGAAATATTGCATGTCACATGTGACTTGGCCCAATCTTTTTCAAAAAATATAAAACCCAAAGAAAAATTAAGATATGACTGTGGTGTTTAAAATTAAAATTAATATCTCAAGCAGAGACAATCTCCTCCTTTTAATTTCTCCAGAACATGAGCATCAGCTGTGCTGAAAGAACTGGAATATTTGTGTCTAACACTTGGCTGGCCAAACATTTAATCTTCTACCCTGTCTCCATCTGTCAGCAGTGGAAGCTTCCCTGAGCACTGCCTTGTGGCATTAGTACAGAAAATAAAGTGCATCATTTCTTCTGCTTTTGGGAAAGACTCCTTGGCTTTGTCATCCCACAGCCAAGCCCAGCCCAGCTGTCAACTTCTTCATAGCTCGAGATGGAAGAAACATATCCCTGTACAGAATCTGGCAACAAAAATCACTATGTTGTTGCTTCCTAGGGGATGTTTCTGAGATACTTAGTGTTCTACCCCCAGGCCACGGATAACTTTCTAACTGCTCTCTGTATACATGAAATATATCAACACTGCTGCTTCTTCCCACCAACACTACTTTTGAAGATAAGAATAGGATGTTAGAAGATAAAAACAGGTTGTCCTCTTGCAATCCTTTCTCCTTCGTCAGGAAAAACTGAAAGAGTGAGTGCCAGTCAGGAGATGAAACTTGATGGTGACTGTGTCACTGTTTATTTCTCCTGGTTAATGTCCATGAGGAACTCTGGTGAGTCCAGATGCCAGCTATGCAGTATGTAGGTTCCTTTGTGACATTTTGGGAGTAAACAGCTTTTAGAAGAAATGAGAATAAGTACTGATGCTGCTTTCTGAGCATCTGTAACCATCAACCTGAAGATTCCACCAATGGCTTCCACTCTTTAGATGCTTTTTATCTCTTTTCTCTGCTTGTTATCATTCATATAGACATCCTCCACAGCTTTGGGAGTGTTTAGACCCAGCCATATTTCAGATATGTTCAGACATATCACAGAGTCATTTAGGCACCCATTAATGTTCCCACACCACTCATCACCATCCCATGCTTACTAGTCCCAGACCTCTAGGTATTCATTCAGAAAATGGATGTATGGGTAGTGGTTAAAATATGTAAATTATTAATATCTTTATACAAACTTTTATCAATTAACTCTGGAACTTTTGTGGACTTATATTTCGTATTTTATGAATAATTTGTTTTTTCTTAGAGGTGCAACCACTGGGATTTTCTTCCTATCCAATTCTGTGCTCTTCTCAGCTGTTCATTCTAAAGTGCTGAGCTGCATGTCATCTGATCCATAGCCACTCAGAACGGCCTTGGAATTTCTTGGCTACTTTTCTAACACTTCAGCAAAGCTCAGAGAGTGAACTTTTTCCTTCTTATGCAAGTGTGGTATTTATTCCCAAGAGTATTCCCTGATCCCAGTGGAAACATTCTTGAGGCACCAAAACCTTAACGTCACCTTGTTGTCTTAAAGTAGTAACAGAACACAATTTCAAGCCCCACTGTTTGCTGTCCTCCAGGGCCCATAAGCGTATACAGCAACTTGATAATCTTTGATAAACTTTGATAAACTTGATGATCCTTGTGGGTCCCTTCCAGCTCGGAATATCCTGTGAACCTGTGAGCATGACCAATTCCTTTATGGCATAGTTGAAAAATATTTTCTGCCTTAGCGCATATCTTCATAATTAAAAATCATAATATTTTTCAGTTCTTAGTTGCTGGTATTTGCTGAGGACAGGTTTGGGCTTTTTCATTTCTTCGTTTGTTGCGGTGCTTTCTTAAACAAATTGCTTAGCTTTATTCATCTGTGAACGATTATGACTGTTTCCGGCTATGTCGGCTGGCACATAGAGGGGCCAGCAGCATGATCCTGCCTCCTGGTATTCCTGAGCCCCACCCCTTAAGTGAGCAGGGGCTGAGCCTGAGCTGGAAGGAACAGCGAAGGGCGTTTGTCTTCCTGGAGCATCATCAATGTGCTGCAGCTTCACAGTCTTATATATACAGGGCTCAAGGCTTGGCAGTATTTGTCCTTTATTAGGGCTCTCCGCCTTTCCTGTTTAACGAAGTCATGGTTTACGAAGTGCATGTAATTGCAGCAGAAAACGTTCACGGCTGCATCAGCAGAACTTTGTGGCAGAGCCAGCAGAGTGCAGTGTAACACCTGCTGGCAGCCGGCAGAGCCAGACTCCAATCCCCTGCACCACTGCCACAGCTTCAAAAAGAAAAGCTTAAAAATTGAATGAGGCTTCTCTTCTAACTATTCTCATTTAACAAATGATACTATGCGGTCAGTACATGCTATTTTAGTTTGATTAGGCACAAAAGGATTGAGATGATTTAATCTGGAGAGCGAGAGAGCGAGAGGCTTGTCCTTTCTCCTGCTGGAGGTGGAAGCAGAGCAGAGACATTGCAGCAAAGGCAATCCTCTGGCATGACTCTCAGAGCCTTTGAGCTGTGCAGGGTTGATGGCTGACAAACTGCAGCTCCCTGGGTTTTGCAGGTATGCAGCACGAGTGCTTGTATAGGCAGCAGGAGTGGTATACTGCTCTTTCCTTGCTGAGATGTAAAGAAGAGGCCAGAAATAAGATGGTCTGTGACCTTCTGACCTGTCAGTCTCTGTGTCCTATAAACTGCACTAGTTGGGAGCTTGAGGGAGGGGTCACCTAACAACAGAGATCACCCATCCTCTAAATACAAACTCCAATCAAAAAGAATTGGTCAGATTCAGTCTGACTGGAGAACCAGCACGAGATGGCAATTCTGTAGAGTATTTCAACATTTTGATGTCATATAGCCTTAACACCGAAAATTTTGTCATATAGACTCAAAAGAAGCATTTTTAAGTCTGCAATTTACTGCATACTGCCTCCTGTTCTTGACATGCTCTAAAATTAGAACACAATTCAGGCAAAAATGCTATTTCGCTCTTAACTCCTGTGTTTAAATCTACACTAGACAGATGGATGAATATATGCATTTTAAATAGGTGTATCTGCCTAGGGAATATTCCCCACACAAACATTAGCACTTCAGAACCTCATGTGGATTCAGAGCAGTTTAATTTTCACAAAAAGTATTAGTATCTTGGGACAGATACAGCTCTGCACTCACACTTCATGCTTTCTAAATGTATGCTATGCATATTTTATCTGACCTTTGTAAAGGTTGGAAAACATGTGCTCCATCATGATACAAGAGTAACTGTTATGGAGACCACACCTTTCCTCCTGGGTACTCCAAATGTAGTTTCTACCTGGTCTTGACTTGAAGCACTTTATAGTTCAATTTAGAAAATCTAGAGATTTTAGCATACAGGAAAGTAGACAATTTCCAGGATAATCCTCAGTCGAAGCATTATATGGCACAAAAGGAAAATCAGAACCTTGCCATCCTGCCCAACTTTCTTCAGAGAGAGTATTAAACAGAAGTGCTGTTTTAGCTCTTAGCCACAGCCCCCGTACACTTCCAATGCAAGATTTAAAGGCATTTCAATGGGTACTAGTCCGTCTGAGATGGCTTGTTTCTCTCCTGGAGTGTCAGGTGAGTGATCATAGCAGAGAATTGTAAACTGCTTTCAAAGCAGTAACCTCCAGAAAAGAGGTAGAGTTGTTATGACCTCTTAAAGAGCAGGGTGTTCCTGGCCTGTATGTTCATCATAACTGTAAGTACTTCATTTCTCTTCCTAAAACCCAAAGTATTTTGTAAAGTGTGGTCAGACATTTGATCAGTAACTTCTTCCTTGAGAAAATGAATTACAATTCTGTCACTAACTTTTGTCAAATAGTTTCTTTCAGATACTGAGCTTCTTTGGGCTAAAGATATAAAACTTTAGTGAATCTCCTGTGTATTCTAGAGACATTTAGGATCATATTTTGTTTTCTTTACCTTGAACACCATGACAAACAGAAAGATCTCAACAAGACATGTATTTTGCTGCTCTTTGTAACACCAAAAATATGGAGAGGGGATTGAGATGAACACAGATATATCCATTTGAAAAGTTAATAAGGTGTCTGCCATTCTGCTTCTTTATTTAAGGGATGGAACTTTTCAGTTATTACATCTTTAAACTTCTAACACTTTGAGTGGTCTAATGTAGTTTGGGACCTCGTGTTAGTTCATAATACACATTTCTCTGATTTCTGGATTATTTTTGTGCCACCTTTTGTTTAACAACAAATAGCTCTTTAGATCCTAAAGCCTGTGTAATTCTTTCAGGAATTAGTTCCTATTTACTATTTTAGCTGTTGTTTTGCTGGAAAATGAAGCCAATGCTGAGAGCAGATGATGACTGCCTTAAAATCAGATTTAATCAGTGTTAACCTCAGTCAAGCTATGCTGATTTTTTGTCTTTGTTGTCAACTCTCTATAGCAACAACAAAATATTAAAGAACAGTTCATGTGAATTTGACAGAAGTGGATGCTTTGTTTATGTGAGGGCACAGCCTAATACAGCAATGGTGGTGTAATATTCATCACTCAGTTATGACATGGATAGACTGCTTCTCATCCTTCAGGACAGGGCTATCAGACATCTAGACTTCTTTCTGGAAAAGTTCCCGCACGATCCTTTTGATTGGCTGGAGTACACCAGGGCATGCCAAGGGCTGTTCCAACACATCAACACTAGCACTATCAAGATCTAGTTTCTGGGCATGAATGATAATACAGTTTAATTTGCTAATATGCAAAATAAGTTATTAGATATACTATGTACTATATAGTATATTTATACACTCTTTACTGTATATTCTCTATATAAATGCTTAATTTAGGGATATAGCGTAGAGTGATGAGAATCCCTTACAGTACCAGAACAGTTAATTCTGCAGTGGCCTGCTTGTAAGACATTTTTAAGCTGCTTCATTTTCTGTTAACTTGTTATATTATAGCAAGATACTGTACCAGGCTGTGATAAATTCGTGAACTATGTACATTTCAGTATTGAGACTTTATAACATGCCTTAGGAAAAAAGCCCATGTTACAGACTTACATTTTTTTGGCATTTTTATCACACAAGTCTTAAATAGCATGAAACTAGGAGAGAAAAAATGTGTTCCTCTTTTAAGAGGTTAGTACAAAGAAGTGTTTTCAAGTCTGACGGTCTTCAAACAGGTCCAGAAATAGTTAAGCTTTATATAGCTCTCTGAACAGGTATTGTAATTATTTAAAAATTCTTCATGAAAACAAAAACAAATAAACAAAAACGTAAATAACATCTAGCCAAGAAGCAGTGTTGAATGAGGTTACATCCAGTTGGCAGTCTTCCAGAAGTGGGTCCCCCAGAGCTCAGTACTGGGGCCAATTCTGTTTGATACGTTTTCAGTGACCTGGATAAGGGGATCAAGTGCACCCTCAGCCAGTTTGCAGACAACACCAAGATGTGTCAGAGTGTTGATCTTCTGGAGGGTAGGAAGACTCTGCAGAGGAATCTGGACGGTCTGGGTCGATGGGCCAAGGCCAGTTGTATGAGGTGCAACAAGACCAAGTACCAAGTCCAGCACTTGGGTCACAACAACTCCAGGCAGTGCTACAGACTGGTGGAAGAGTGGCTGGAAGGCTGCCCAGTGGGAAAGAGTCTGTCAGTGATGGCTGACAGCCGGCATGAGCCAGCAGTATGCCCAGATGGCCAAGAAGACCAGTGGCATCCTGGCCTGTATCCCCTGTACTTGGCACTGGTAATGCTGCACCTCAAAACCTGTGTCCAGTTCTCGGCCCCATCACTACAAGAGATGCTGGAGCGTGTCCAGAGCATGGCAATGGAGCTGGTGTAGAGTCTGGAGCACAAGTCCTATGAGGAGTGGCTGAGGAAGCTGGAGTGGTTTATTCTCGAGAGAAGGATGCTCAAGGGGAGACCTTATCACTCCCTACAGCTTCCTGAAAGGAGGTTGTAGCCAGGTGGAGGTCAGTCTGTTCTCCCAAGTAACAAGTGACAGGATGAGAGAAAATGGCCTCAGGTTGTGCCAGACGAGGTTTAGTTTAGATATCAGGAAAAATTTCTTCACCAAAAGGGCTGTCAAACATTGGAACAGGTTTCCCAGGGAAAGTAGTGGAGAGTCACTATCCCTGGAAGTGATATAGATAGTATCATTTTATTATATGACACTGTCCAGAATATATACAAGAATGCACATATTGGCGTCTGATGTGCCTTTAACAGGTGTTACATACTCTAAAATTGACATCCTATTATGCAATTTACATAAACCACTTTTATATATTCCTTCTCCCACACCTGAGATATATGACCTCTTAGAAGACGAATGTGACCAGACTTTCATCCCTTTCATCTGACAGTTTCCAAGAAGACACAAATTCGTTCTTCTGAGGGGAAACTAGGTGCATGCATGCACAATATTTTATCTCATAACTGAAAATTATATATACTGCTAAATAAACTATTTCTGATGGACTCGATTTTAAATAAGAACTGGAACACCAAAGCCTGTACCACTATCTAAACATCTGGCTATAGATCCGCTGATGTAACGTCTTCTTCAAGAAAGGATGTAGTAAGTGCATCCTATTTTACAGAAGTAACTATTTTTTGCTTTATACTTTTTTATATTGTCCTTGCATAATAAATGTTTTTTCTCACTGAAAATATAACTAACCAAACCATTTATGCATATAAACAATTTTGATCATTGTTCCTGTTACTTTATAATTTTCCGCTGGATTAAGAGATAAGAGAGAGACAAAAATTACCAGTATTTGTCAACTGAGAATAGCCATAGAAAGAGGAATTTCTACAAGTATCACATGTATTTTTCTTCCATGCGTTTTTCTTTAAATATTTGGCAGAAGGGCAAGATGGATTAAGGAAGAAGGTTACATACAGAAAGGGAATAGCCAGACTGGCATTCTCCAGCTATCTCCTTTTGATCATCCTCTAAAGGTCAATTCCAGTTTGCTCAGGTTACTGCAACCTGCACACTAAGCTGTGATAAAACTGCACTTAAGAAGAGTAGTGGTTTTCTTATTGTCTTTCATCAATGTCTTGCACTGTGTGACACTAGCAAGGAGCTTTATACACTTTCCTTACCAGTAAAGAGCTTTATACACTTTCCTTAAGTTGACATAACTTGACTTGTAGTATCAATCATTAAAAGAATTTTTATTTGCTTGAAGAGACATCTGTTTTCCTTCTTCCCCTTTTCAGAGCTGACTTTGATGATTCTGCTACCTATTCAGCAGTTGCAACAAATGTCCATGGTCAGGCATCAACTAATTGTGCTGTGATTGTGCGAAGTAAGTCCTACTTCATAATTAAAAAAATAAAGAAATATAATGCTCATGTATTTACTGTTTATTGTATGTTTATTTATAGGGTTCAGAGAGGATGAAGAGCCTCATCCAGCTGGGATAATGCCCTTTCACTGTAAGCCTTTTTTTTCTATTTGCTTAGATAATTTATGTACTCTTATCAGATACAACTTGCTTCTTCTGAATTTGCTTTCCCAGTTGAATTTCTAGACCAGCATACAATATGACAGAAAGCTCCATCTCCTGCTCAAATCAGACTATAATCTCTTTGTGCCAAGTATAATTTGCTTGTACTCAGAATTGTTTTAATTTTCTCATGAACAGTGCCCCTGTCATATGAAGTTTGCTTTACCCACATTGATGTCCAGTTTCTGGAGAAGTTTGGAGTCACCTTTGCAACTGAAGGTGAAACACTGACCTTGAAGTGTTCTATGTTGATCACTCCAGAGCTGAAAAGGCTCCGCCCTCGTGCTGAATGGTATAGAGATGGTGAGTACATTGAATAGAAGCTATCTGGAAAATGCTGGAGGAGACACTGAGGACACAGGTCAGGTTAGAACATCATATTCTCAGAATTAAATCTGGAATAGAGCAAACAAATACGTCTAGGTAGAGTGTATAGATGTGCATTCTCAGTTAAGTGACTTGGTCAACATTTTCTTGAGCTCATATCTACAGCAACAGGAGGTAACCTCATGATTCATAGTTGAATACTGTGACCACTGAACTGAAGAGTGCTCACAGGGCAGTAAAAAAAAGTCTGAAGTACTGAGCTACGGGTGTGGTTCTCCACTTTCACCTTGCTCCAGTGTTTATTGTGAATTTTATATTAAAATCACACTAATGATGTATAGTAAGGAAATACTTATAGGAGCCAGTCCTGATATGTGTGCCTTTGCTCTGCTGTTTATGTGCTGTGTTGGTAGGTTGCTTTTCTCACCTCTTTTGTCAGTGAAAAACTGTGTTATACCAAGTGAAGCAGTCTTACCAGGCAGTACTAAGCATGTTATATGCTTGGGTGGATGGTACACAAACCCTGTATGAGCAGTGTTTGTTCACTGCGCTAAAACAGGGGTTTGGAACATAAAGCTAGTGACTCAATGAATAGCAGCCTGTCGCAGATATATAACTCACCATTTTTCACCAACCACAATCTCTGTGTAGAATTCTGAAGTAATTATTCTGTGTATTTGAGGAAAGCCTTGGTTATTTGTGAATGGTGAGACTTTTCCTCTAAAGGACCACATTTGAGAATGGCAAACTCCCGAGACTGATGTTTGGACTGGTCCCAGGCATTTTGTCAGAAATTTCAATGCCTGACAAAATGTGATGAATAAACAAATAAATGACAGTAAGATTAATAAGGCAGGAAAAGACAAGAAAATTCAAATTTAGGAAGATCAAAAAAAAGATACTTTTGTTACTACTTATTGTGCCTTTGTTTCATATACATCAGATTCACATCTGATCCTTCAGGGAACTAAGTGCTATTTACTCTTCCATTCCCATTTGTCTATCACTGTGGATAACATGTGAGTAAGATAAAAATTATGAAATAATAAAAATGGCTAATTTTTTCTTGTGAATAACTTAAAATCTATGGCTTATCCTTGAGTACAGATTCTGTTTCCACTGAAGAGTACAGGAATTGCACTGTACACTTTAGGATATTTAATCACTATAAATAATCACTTACCTCACTCTGAGATGAGCCATCATTTTCCAGGGTACCCTTACTTTTTCTCCAACTGAGTGGAGTCTCTCATGGTGCCAAACTTCAAATTTTGGGTTTGAAACTGCAGCTATGAAGAACTCCTAATTTTCAAGGGATGCCAAATACTGTTCCAATTTTCATCAAATACGAATTTTTCTTTCACTATGGAGAAGTGAACAAAAGCTTATGGCCCTTTCTATTTGACCCTACATAATAGGAAGATAATTCCCTCTTGATGTGTAACAATATTATGGTCTTTATTTCCCCCCTTATTTCATAGGTTTCACAGGTTTCACAGGTTATTCTGAGTTGGAAGGGACCCACAGGATCATCTAGTCCAACTCCCAGACCCACAAGCTATTTACTTAAGTTTACCTTCCCTGTGAAAACCTGAGATGAAAACTTGGTCTGTTCATGTGTTGGTAGCAGGATGGCAACAGGTTAGGTAACAGGTTTGGCTAGGTTAGGTAATAGGTCATAGGTTGGACTTGACAACCTCTATGGTCTTTTCCAACCTTACTAATTCTATGATTCTGTGATTATGTGATAGGTTTTTCTAGGGTGTCAGATAGACTTTCATCCCATTATTCTATGAATGTTACATGAAATATGTTACAAACAGGCTTAGATTTATCCTTCATTACACATAAATGGATCACAATATTTCCAAGAGTTGTACAGGAGCACCAAGTGGCAGAACTTCTTCCCAAACACAGCAGGAATTCATCCACTATCAACCTTTGTTATCTGCTACAGTTCCCTGTCTTGAGTCTCTGGAGAGCTGGAAGCAATGACTAAATGTAAGCAATGAGAAGGTTAAAAATTTGTTCAATAACATGTGCTGTAGACGTTTTCGTTCCTTTGAAAGATAATGTTTAATTCTACTCTTGCATTAATACAAACTGTATTTTTTCTGTCTTTTTCAGTTTGTGTTAATCAAATGATAGCAACTAAAGCCCTGAGATTGATATGTATGATTTACTTCTAATAATTGTGCACAGGAGAAATACATGGTTATCTAGCATAAATAAGCTTCATGCTAGTGAGCCTTATAGAGGGTGTTTACTAGACTCCTAAGGACAAATAAATCAGCTGAATCTAGTCCTCTAAAGTGATTTGGGGTTTGATAAACATGAATATGATGTCTATTATTCATGGCCCACTTAGAACAATTTAAGATACTGAAAGGGCAATTTAAGATAGTGAAACTAAATCAAAGTAATACTTCAGGAACCTATATCTAATCTGGATATGAGTTCATCTGGACCAGGAACTTTTTGCTATTGATCTCCAACATGATATATTATTTTGATGGCAGATGTACAATACTACCGTATTAGAACTTCTAAAAATTTTTGTGGCCTCCAAAATTTGCTCTTATTATCTTGCCTAGAAAGTAATTCATCCAGACTCCATTAGGAAAAGAGAGCTTCTGCTGAGTTCTGGTGTATCTTTGGCCTTGTGTGAGGGAGAGAAGTTTTTCAGCTCTTACCAAACACAACTTCCTGCTTAGTTTCTGGTCTCTGGTACACATGAAGAATGGAAATTGGTGATTCTGGCATTAATAGACATTACAGTCTTACCTACAATTACTGTATGTTCAAGCCAGGATGGCTACTATTCCACTCAAACTTGGAGTCTAGATAAGTGATGTGCTGTTCAGAGGTGTTTTCATTTTTTTACTTCAGGATTTTCCACAGAGCTTATGCATTAGTTAAAGTTTCCAGGTAAGGATATTTTCTAATTTAGTTTAAAGTACTTCATATGTCTCTACACAAAGTCTGAGTACCATTGTGACGTGCATGACAGAAAGGGGACACTCAGATTTTCTAGGTAAGCATCTCATGATTAAGGATCTCATGGGGAGGAATGTGGTAGAATTTACTTTGTGTTCTTCTCATAAAACAACTACATGCTTAGGTGATTATGGAATTTACTGCTGTGAGTTTTAGTAGTGTGTCTTCCAGATTTATTATCTGGATATGTGTCATTTTTTATACGTTCTTATGCAATTCAGCTGGTAAATGGGAAAACTAATTCCTCTGCAATTGTTTGACTGTCTTCTCCAAAATGTATTTAAACAACATAATACTAGACATTCATAGATATTCAGCTCTTTTAAATGCAATTCTGCTGCCTTGATTGCAAGAAATTAGTATGTAATAAGTCTTGTGGAGTTAAAAATCAAAAATAATCCAATCAGTTATTAAAAAGGATGATATGAGGAAGTCTCTTGGCTAACATAAAATGTCCTATTCATTCTTTTGCTCTGGTTCCACTAAGCAATCAGATTAATTTGCATTAATCATGGGTCACAACCTCTCACCTTTGAGAGAATTTAATTTTATTCACTGTTTAACAGTCATGCCTTCAGGATTCAAGTTTGGTCTATATTTATAGCAGTCTTCTGATCAAACTGGAATCTAGTCTTTAAATTTGGAGGGAGAATATGAGTAATCTGACTTTTAACCTGATCAGGAAGCAAAACTTATTAAAAATGAAACAAAGTTCCACCCTGCATTTATTATAGAGTATGGCAGGTTTTCATGTCGTTGTTTCTGGATGTGGATAACACTTTTCTCTCTCAGTGTATTAAAAATTACAGTGAGTGATGGGAATTATGCTGTTGGCACTGCATAGAGTAGCCTGAGATGTTATATTCTTTGAAATTCACCAATCAAATAAGCTTAGAGGGATGCAGCTCATAACATCAAAACACTATCACTTTGAATAAAGCAGGCATAAATGCTAGTTTGTGTCTGATTAGCCGAGAACTGCACTGGGACATTGGTTATTCTTTGCACATAGTCACCTATCTGATGAGTCTTCTCTTCCAGACGTGCTGATAAAGGACTCCCAGTGGACAAAGACGTATTTTGGAGAAGGCCAGGCAGCTCTTTCCTTTACTCATCTGAACAAAGATGATGAAGGTTTATACACCCTGCGCATGGTTACAAGAGGTGGAATCAGTGAATGCAGTGCATACCTGTTTGTAAGAGGTAAACTTTTAGTCTGTTTCTTGAGGAGAAGTGAACCCACCCCCCAGTATAATGTTAGTTTTGTTAAAGAATCCTATGTAATGACTTAAGGACAAAAGAAATCCAGCCCTGTGATATTTCATAGTAATTTCATTTGGATATAGTAGTTTGTACTAGGAAAAAAAGAGTCACGTTATATGAATGGGGAACTTCAAGAGGAACATGCTCCTGAGGACAAACGAGAAAATATTCTTGTGAAGAAACAGCTTGTTTCTTTTTCTGCCATTTCCTTTCCTGGTAGGAAATAAACACTACTGTTCAGTGCTCACTGGATATTTTAGCTGGACAGTATTCTTGATGGCAGCAAACTGGAACAGCCATTGTAGCTGTATTTATTTGAGATCTTATTCTTCTTGGAAATGTATTGGAACATATGTGTCTTGCAGAAGTGTCATTTTTTCAGAAGTGTCCACTTGCAAGGGGTGGAAGGGCATGAATGTTTTTTTCGGGGGGTTGAGATCCAGCTTCCTCATAGGACTACTGCAAGGGCTCCATCAGCTTTGCAGTATGTCTTGAACAAACCACCTTGCCACTCTGATCTCATTTGACATAGTTTGCAACAATTTGCTAAAGCTTTCTATTTCCCAGCTACCTTCTACGAAAGACTGTATCCTAGTGAAAAAAGACACTAATACAGACACTAATACAAAATAGTTTTCTTAGAGTTTTTTGTTGTAATGATGAGTCAGTTTTAGGTCCCTCTGTTGTCCATTGTATACTACATTTGATCCCTTTGTATGCACAAAGCCCTATGTCCTCTGGAATCACAGAATCACAGAATCACAGAATATTATGAGTTGGAAGGGACCCACAAGGATCATCTAGTCCAACTCACCATCTAACACCTGTACAGAGACCGAGAGCACATCCCAGAGCGTAACACCAACCTAGATCCCTCACAGTCTAGCAGGCCACTCCGAGCCAGAGGGGGCCCAGGGTCATCCAGCCCTACACCCCCCAGCTAGACCATGTCACTAAGCTCCTCGTCCAGTCTTCTCTTAAACACCTCCAGAGTTTTTGGTGTTCTTGGTTGGCCGTTCTCTTGCCTTTTTTTCAGGTAGCTTGTAATCTGCTGCTGACCACAAGCCACTTCAAGACTAATTGCAATTAGTCTCTATAAATTTGTACTCTATAACGGGTGTTTTTTTCTTATAGAAACATTTCTGTGAACGGAGAGAACTTTACCTGTTAGGAGATTGCATTAGGAGTTGTGGGTCTGCATCAGTCAACACCTCTCAAAATGAAGCTACAGAAGGATATCTTAAAAGTGGAGCACTGATTACTTATGCCTGTAGGCATTGTAAGACTATAAATAAAAAACAGCAATAGAAATGTTCCAGGAGTTTGGAATTCTTTTATTCTTAAGAGATTTATTTTCCCAGGTTGCATGTTCTTTCCTAGGTAGTTTGGTCTGATCAGTAACAAACTGAGCCTCAGCAGTTAGTGTGACAGAGCATCAAAAACACACAGGTAGTTTAGGCTTTTAATTCTCATGAAAAGTAACAAGTGTTTGATGCCTAAACAGCTTTTCTGTCCTCAAAAATATCCTTGAACATTTTTATCTATATGACAAAATATACATTATGGTCCTGAATCATTATTGCAGTGAATTAGTATGTCAAGAAACCTTTGGGCTCCCATTCATATAAACAAATAGTACAGTGAAATGGAAATCTTCCCTTTGCCTGTATGATGTATTTCAGAGGAGTCAGGATCAAAACCAATTTATTTTTATTTGTGGTCCAGATGCCAATGCATTGATCCCAGGAGCACCAGGAGCACCAATGGATGTTACATGCCATGATGCTAACAGAGACTATGTAATTGTTACCTGGAAACCACCAAACACAACCAGTGAGAGCCCAGTCATTGGATATTTTGTTGATAAGTATGTAAACTCTAGGATTTATTTAATTTTGTCCATTGCCAGAAATATGTATATACTGAAGAGAAGAAACAACCCATTATATCCTTCAATGCATGCATTCTTTAGATATATTTTTACAGACCTTGGGCACTGAAATTCAGTTATACACTGTGTTAAATTACTAGGTTGTTCCTAGGCAGCCTTTTAGCCCAGATGATCTAATGCTTTCCCAGGCAATTCTGGGCACAATCTGGGAGTTAGCAGGGGCCGGGGGCCATTCCAACTAATCATTTGCAGGCAGGCACATTTTATCAGACATTTAAAATGTTCAATAGTATGGATGTGGCCAAATCAGAGAATGAACCCTGACAGTGTTTAATTTATAGAAGCTCGAGTCCATGGGCATTTTGAATTAGATTTAGTCTCTTTAATCTGTATACTGCAAAACCTGAAATCTAGGAGTTATTGCATTATCTTTTTATTTCTTCTTAAATGTAGTACATCAAGAGCTCAAGGCCTGGTCTCCTGGGAGCTGATAGTTTAAATCAGAATTACAGTCTTCTCTCCTTCAGTCAGCTTTGCACTTTGCTGGGCCTTCAGCTCAGTGCAGGGAGCCTGGGAACAGGAGATACAAGCATCATTTCACAAGTCTCTTCCACTGAAGTGCATTCTTGCCCCTTGTAGTCAGAACATCTGACCCTTAGTGTCTGAAACTATCAGTCAGCAAAAACATTACTAAAATGATTTCATAATATACACTGCTCTGCACTTAAAGGCAACATTTGTAGCTCATTGCAATTTGTTACCCTATAATTTAGTCTAATTCAGTGGTAACTGTCTGGAATTACTGGAAAATGTTGTTTTATAAATGGCAGTCAGTATGAGGAAATTAATTTGAGACCTGGGGACTCTATCATCTTTCTCTGATTTGTACAGTGCACAGATCATAAGAGTATTTCACCTATTACGTGTATAATCTAGTTCAATGTGCCTTTTGACATGTTGCTTAGATTATTGCAGTGCCAAGGAGCCCTTGATCGTAACCCTATTTTTCCTGGTACTCTCAGGGCAAAAGACAGTCTTCTACATAAAAGTTTATGGTAGAAGGACACAAACCATATATGTACAAAGAAGCCAGAATGAGGAGAGAAAGGAAAAAGATGGAAAAGATTAGCTGAATCTTGTAATTTCAGCATGTTCTGTGGAGATGTATGTTAAAAATATAACTGAATAATTTTTTCTTTATATGACAAAAAAAGAGAAGCAAACAAAAAGGAAGGGAACAGGGTGGGAACTGGTTGTCTGATCAGAGAATAGTGTAAAAAAGTGTGTGACTTTCATTAATGAGGTATATGCTTTAGTTCCTCAGCTTAGTGAGGATGATTTCTGCGGTGTAGGACGGTCCATATTTATTGTGAGATGATACTGACAAATGCTGTTTTCTGCTATTCCAAGGTGTGAGGTAGGTTTGGAAAACTGGGTCCAATGCAATGATGCTCCTGTAAAAGTCTGCAAGTATCCTGTGACTGGTCTTTACGAGGGACGGTCTTACATATTCCGTGTGAGAGCAGTGAACAGTGCCGGCATTAGCAGACCCTCTCGAGCCTCTGAACCAGTTGCGGCGCTTGACCCTGTTGACCTAGAGAGAACACAAAGTAGGTTATGCAAGACTAAACAGATGCTGGATATTTGACCTTTGTTTAAAAACTTATTTTATTTAGGATTCTCTTTTCTTAGTTAACCTAAGGAATAGAGTTTATTTCTTCCTTTGATTGAGTATCTCGGTACAGACCCCAAAGTACCCTTATGAGGTCTTCTCCATGAAAAAAGCAACCTGGCTTGCTCTGGGGAGTAGTCTTATTGACCAGGCTTTGTCCTAAACCCCTGTGCAAATTCTGTATATCACACCCTCTGTTTTGTGTGCTTCTTCTACTCAGAGGAGAATTAAAGTAGTTCTGAAGACTCCAGAGCACTGCTCTAATGTTGCCTGTGGAATCTGAGTTGAATATGCACTGTTCCCTATGTATGCACTATGTATGTGTGTATGCTTTGCACTTCCTATAATCCAAGTCCAGTTCATGATTAAATTGTTTATTAATCTGTCCCAGAAACAAACCCATCTACTGTGACTATGGCTCTTGCTTTTTAACACACCTTTAAATAATACTCTTAGTGCTCTGTTTTCCTATGGAACTGATAAACCAGTGTACAACTTGGAGTTGACTCCATCTGAGGAAAGGCTTAAAAGCAACATTATAGAAAAGGAGCTATACAGGCTTGTGAACAGGTGTCAAACAATAATTTGCAAAATTTGTAAATATATTGAAATAGTTCAAGAAACTAATTGAGTATTTTGATTAACAGCTATTCATGTGGATGAAGGGCGAAAGATTGTGATCAGCAAGGATGACCTTGAAGGTATGTAGCATTTCTACAATTTCAGTCCATCTGCTTTTGCTTCAGCATTTTAACATTGTAATTTGAAACATAGCTTGAGAAGAAATCCATCTAGTGAGTAAATTCTTTATATGAATAAATAAAGAGTGATATTCTGGCTTGCAAGGCTGAGAGAACACATTGAAAGGTCAGGTTTAGAAGGATGGAGAACATCACACTACCAACAGCACAACTTTTATTATGCTTTGACAACATGTCCTCACATTTTTGCTTTGACTACTGCTAAGCTAAGTTTAAAAGGGTGAACATTGCATTTGATTGCTTGCATTTCCCTTCTTCTTATCTCGGGAGCTAAATATAGGTTTTTCAGCCTGATTTTGATGATCTGAGCAAGTTGTTGCCATTTTCATAAAAACTCATGCAATCCATCTCAATTCTTTAATTAGTATAGCTGTCTGAATACAGAGCTTGTTCTTAAGGTAAAGATTATAGACTAAACATTCTTTTTGTTCAGAAGAACTGGAGAGATCACTGACAACTTTTGAGATCAAGTCCGAGTTTCATCTGGTTTTGGTTGTTTCCCTCTGTGGTGGTTTGTTTCTAAGGCTTGAATAATGATCTTTACACTTAAACTGTAAAAAATGTTATCTATAATGTCTCATCAGTAAAGAAAGAGTGTGTCTGCTCTCTTCTACAAAGGTTATAAAGCTGTAACTCCAATAATAATGCAGTAAAAGACAAACCACCAAAGAACAGGTATAGTTTGAAGGAGAATCAGAATCAGACTTTAACTGGTTTTCCCAGTGCATTGACAGGAGGCATAGTTTCTTTATTTTTGCAATAGTACCCTAAATGAATTGAGATGACTATTATAGGATCAGAATTACATTATAGGATCAGATTATAATTATCTTACTTGTTTGACTTCACAGAATGTCCTGCTGTCAGGATCACCTGAGAATGATGAGACAATAAATGGCCATTTTGGGATGGACATAAATAATGATATTTGGATTTCTGTTACATTAATGTGCATATTTAATAGAGGAGTATGAATATCCAAATACCACTGCTTATGTAAATCATTAATTTCATCTGCAAGATTGGAGACTATTTCTGAAAGAGTGATCTCATAGATCATAAATAGTTTTCCTATTTAGTGCAGGATGATGTTCCATTCTGGGAAAGCAGGCTGTATCATCATACATCATTACAAGTATGGGAGCTAGTTTTTTCAAGGATGTAAGAAAACATGTTGAGATTCAGTTATGTGAAGCCAATTGAAATCTTTTGATTTTATACTGTAACATATTATTGTAATTTTCTTGGCTATATGTTGGCAATTTTGTCTTAAACTCAGCTGATTCATATGCCTTTCTGAAAGAAAAATTATTGTAGGAAATCAAATATAGAAAGCATTGAGAGAAATAAATTTTCCTTGGATATGTCAGTTTGTTTTAAAAAAAGGTCTGTTTTTGGTTGAGAAATGTATATGATGAAACAACATCAATGTATGTTTTGAGCCTGAGTCACTCTGCAGATGTTTATAAACTGTTAAAACACCTCTTCCAAAATCTAGGTGTTACAGTGATCCCCCGGAATTTGCTGGGGGTCGGGTCTGGGCAGGTCCAGTGAGTTATGAAATCCTTAAAGATACTGAACCTGTGAATATTCAACTACTCCCCACCTGTAGCCACACACCCTCCACTAATAAGATCTGAAGGGGCAGTCCTGGGAGTGTGGCTCACACTGTAGCACCTCATTAAAGCGGAGGAAGCGCCCTTTGGTGCTTCCTGCCTGTGAAATCCAGAGTCTGGACATTCTGTGCATGTGCGCGGTCTCATAACTCACTGAAAATCCAAATGCAATTAATTGAATATGCGGATATGCGAGCTGCGAATATGCAGTGATCACTGTATTATTGAAACATTTTTGTCTTTTTTTTTAATGTCAAATCTTGAGCATTTAAAGGATACATACTCTTTGCTAGACTGAGAAGGGGAAAAATTTACCTTCAAAGAACAAAGCTTTGTGCTTTTTCTATCACAAGCTATAAAAATAAAATATTTTAGCTATTTACCGAGTTGCAATTTCTGACCTATTACCAAGAGGAAGCTTCTTCAGGGCTGTGTAGCTGTGCCTGTGTAGTGATCCATCACAGGTCCGAGCCTCTCCTATCTAGTGATGTTTTACACTATTGTAACTGGATTTTTCTCAAACTGTGGTGGGTGCTCAGGACCACAAAGGGCAATGCAGAATTCCTCTAGCCTGGCCTGAGTTAGACAAGTTCTGTCTGACATTCCTGGTAACCTTGCAGAGTTAGTAGGGAAAGGAGTCTGATTGAGCCACACTAACTTGTGGAGCACCAGGGGACTAGTGACGTACTTTTACATCTCCAATTCATAGATTTTACAAGTGCTTTAGATTATATAGCTGGTAATGCCATCATGCTACAGGATACATTGCTAATCTGCTCCTTTTTGTGCTTTCCTCTTTGTTTTAAAGGTATTTTTCCCCTTATTGTACCTCATTTCCAGATATCTTTTCTATTCTAGTTTCTCATAATAGCTCTTTAGACTTTTGTCTTTGATCAAAAAATCTCGTATTTGCAAATAGTGAGTAGGTTTTTTTATCATCAGATCTAAGTAATTTAAATGCGATCAAAGAAAAATGTGTGGAAAGTGCACAGATTTTTAGGAGGCATGATTAACTTTTATTGAAAAAATAACTAGCTTCAAATAAAGAAGTTTTATTTATCAAAATTTAGTTGAAGTGAACACAGATGATATCACAACCCCTAATAACTGAGCATAATTTTAGAGTGGGAGTTCAGAAAGACAGCTGTAGCATGAGTGCTGACCCTGGAGGTTAATCTACTATTTAACACTCGCTACACTTATTACTCTTACAGGGCATGTTCAGATTCCAGGCCCTCCCACCAACGTACATGCTTCAGAAATCAGCAAAACATATGTTGTACTCAGCTGGGATCCACCTGTTCCCCGCGGCAGGGAGCCGCTGACGTATTTCATTGAGAAGGTACTGTACTGTACAGTGACATTCTGCTGTAAGGGTCTTCGTTGCTGTGTGCAATTGCATTCAACATATTTTCAGAACTGTAGAATAGACAACAAAACTAACACTTTCTGTGGTCTTGCACGATTTGGAAATAGGATATTAGAAAAGCATGGATAATTAAATGTCTTGTTGCATAATTTAATGAGCATTGAAATGCAAGGTCTGAGGAAAAGGATGCCCTTGCTGTTTGCTTACTGGTGTCTAAAATTGTGTAAAGTAGCAGTTTAAAAAATGGGAAAGAAACATCTTAAGTTTCCTAGAGGCAAGATTGCATGTTTTTACTCTGTCTGTATTAAAGGGTAGTTTCTGGTAGTCCTGTGGCACAGCAAGGAATGAAAGTGATTTATAATTTGATCTTCACTTGGAATTGACAGGAGACTTCAGTGATCACAGTAGGAGAGTTTTGATTTTCACCAGCCTAAGTGACTAAAATATAGATAAATCTGTCCATGAGCCAAGTTTCTAAATTATGTTGGATTACTGGAACCTGCTACAAAGCCTTCCCAGTAGGTAAAATTTGTTTCATACCTGACCTCTAAAACTCTTATAAATCAAGCTAGTTTTTATGAATTATGCTTCTAGCATATGCCCCCTCTTAATGATCCACAAACAATAAACCTCTCCATAAAACTGCCACACATCCAATTTGTACCTTGAATGTTGTGACAGACGTTTCTCAGGCCCTTACTGTACAAGTGGTTTTCTTCTCACATCTCAGATTCCTCCATGGTTCATTTTCCAGACCTTCCGTTCATGTCACTTCTCTCTGCAGTTCCCATCTTGTCTTTTCACTCTCAGATAAATAAAAAATGTCCACTTCAAAAGACCTTTATAACCAGTTTATGCTTTCTTTGTCATCCATTACCTGTTGGATGTTGAACCAATTGGTGTAAAGTGAAGAACAGCCACTAGTTAAATTTTCCAGCAAGCATGTTCACAATTTCTTCCACTCTGCCTTTCACACTCTAAAGAAGTAATGAAAATTTCTATAGAAATAAATATCTAGTTTTTCTTTTTATGTAATAAAAAACCATGTCTTCCTTGCAGTTATTCCTAGTTATGTATATCTGCTCTTATCTATAATTTGCAAGCTTATTGACTTAAAGATTTTGAAGCAGGTCTTGTCATGGAAATAACTTGTTATTTCCACAATATTCAGAAATAGCCCAGACGAAAACTCCGAGGTAGATTTCTATTGAATGGACACCTACATTTGGTTATGTCTAAGTTATTTCTAAGCGTGAATTAAAATATATACGTTATCAACATGTTTTACAGAAATAACTTTATATAGCTCCATAAATAGTACAGAGCAATGACAAGATATAAAAGCAAGCCTCAGTTAATTGCCAAACGTCCTGAAGGGAAGTGAAACTAAAAACCTATTATTAGGAAAAAAAAGAAGAATATTTGTTACACTAATTAATACCAAATCTAAAAACTTTCTGCGTATAAATGACTAATATATATGGGTGGCTTAGTCAATTCACAGGTGAATGTTTGTTTCTGCTTTCCAGAGTAATCTGTTACTTTAGAAAAGCACAGTTTCTAATTATTTTTTTTTTTCAAATAAAGCAGACTCGTTCGTGAAGAATAAAAATGTATTTGTAAAGGTTTCAAGAAACACAGAATGGAAATGGGTTTTCTATGTTATAAAGCTATGTTCTATTAAAATAATTAACAGATAAATCAAATCAAACTGCAGATCAAAATGTGATGTTGATTCTTTCCTCTGTGCAAATGAAATGCAACAAGTACTGTATTAGTGGGAAGTAAAACATACAGCAAAATAGTATTTATTTCATTTTTTTGAGCTTTTTATTATGAAGGAAATGGATATTATATTTCATTTTTCTATGGAGAGCACTAAGTGGGTTCAGTATTTATGAAAAAGATTTTGACATATGAACTCCAACAGTTTATAATTTTACTCTTTGTCTGTGGTAGGCTTCATTATATAGAGGGTCATTCCCCAGCACCCTTGAAACACTGTTCCTTCTCTAAGAAATTCACTGTCTATCAGGTTTTGTTTCCAGACTCTCTGTTCCAAAATTTTATAAGCACATAATTTATATGAATCTTTCTGTGCACCAAAGAAATTATCTTTAAGCTGTTTATTGGGCACCTGGGTTTTCCAAAAATCTCTGAAAGATTCCATGATTAATTTTTGGTTTGATTAAACAGTTAATGTGGTAAATCTAATGAACAGCAAACTTGTCTCAGAGTGCTCGTTTGCTGGCTCTCCTCCAAGTGCAGTGTAGTGATGATAAACTCAGCCGATGCTTTGAGAATCTTTAAAAGTAATTACTTCATTTGATAAATGCTTTTCAGGACATGACTTTACACAACAGAATACATAAAGTAAAGTAAAACTTCCCTCCCTACCTTTCTGCAGAATCTGGATTAGAACTTGTTGCTTGATACCAAAGCTTTGCGTGTTCAAGTGAGTTTTGCAGGACATGAGAGTAATTGTTTTGGGACATATTGCAGTTAACAGTCATGGACCTCCCTGAAGGCTGGCTGTATGTACATGTGTGCATGTACTGAAGTCGAGACAGGTAGGGAGACAGTGAGGTATTCAGACCTTTTTTGAAGAGGAATGGAATGCATGAGCTCTAGGAATTTGCAAATGTTTAAGTGAGGCGTTTGGGAGTGATCTTTCTCTCATAGATTTTAAGTTAATTCATGACACGATGCGATACCGCAATATGTTCATTTCTTGACAGTTCACAGAAATGATTCACAGATTTTATTTATTTTTCTTTTTGTAGTCCATGGTTGGCAGTGGAAGTTGGCAAAGAGTCAATGCACAGGTTGCAGTAAAATCTCCTCGCTATGCAGTGTTTGACCTTGCAGAAGGAAAACCGTATGTTTTCCGAGTGTTGTCAGCAAACAAACATGGCATCAGTGATCCATCTGAAATCACAGAACCTATTCAACCACAAGATACTGTTGGTAAGGCATTAATTGTAAGACATTAATATTAAAAACACTAGATACTTCACAAAATGGAAATAGACAACTTGCAGTATAATTAGATTAATATAACTGCAGTAATAGTAAACGACTTTATTAGTATTCAGTTCCGTGAAGGATTTCAAAAAGATTAAAGATGCTAAATTTTAGAAACTTTCTAAAATTTTCATAATCATCACAAGTCTCCTTACTGTAAAAAATAATAGTTAACAAGTTAAATTATTTTTATTTGATCACTCTTCTGTGCTCTATTAATGTGACTTGTCAAAAAAATAGGATGAAGGAGGTTAATTGCTAACTTAGATAATTATGTTTGTTGACCCAGGTAATTATATACTACCTAATTCCTGACGGTTTCAGATAGATATGGTAGCCTTTAATTTCTTTCTTTCTTAGTATTCTGAATTGCAAATTACTGTTGGTGCAGAATTCCTGTGGCATGAAGATGAGTACATTTCAGGAATGGGGGAAGATACAGCTTCATATTCAGTGATAATTTTCCAAATGAAAATGAAGTCTTTATTTTGAGGTCATGATAAAAAACACAAATTAACATTTAGAGAGTGGCTATTCATTTGTTTTTCAAATATTGTTTTGCTTTTACAGTTTTGCAGAGGTCACATATAGCAGCTTCATGTATTAATAGCTGTCACCTTAAGTGCACATAACTTACTAGTACATTTGCTAGTAGGATAAAACGTATTTGTGGTATCTGATATACCATACTCAAAAATTATAATCACAGAATCACAGAATCAGNACTCTTTGCATTCAAATATATGCTTAAAGTTGTCCTGGAAAGCTCATATTTTCTGAATTGTTGTTGTCATTAGTTGACTGGAAGGCAGTATTTCTTAACACTCATGATATACCTCTGTAGTTTATGTGCATGTCTTGCTGATGCAGTAGTGATACAGGGACATGAGTTATCCATCAGCCTTATTTGAGAGAGCACATTTGAGAGATGAGTTTGAGCATTTTCATATCTATGTGCCTTCATCCACAATAATTTTTGAAAATATGTTATCAGAACATGAATAAAATCAGATCAGTAAGGAGCCTCATACCTTAGAGTATCCCGAGTAAACAAATAGAAAAATAAATGTTTTTTTACACAAATGTATATAATTATACAGACTTTAAGTGACAGAGATATACTAAAATATATATATCATATAACAATATTAACACGGTGGAAGAAGTCATAGATCTACTGGTTAAATATGATCACAGTATACAATGTTTTGTCTAGCTCAAATTACTTTTATTTGGATGTATTTCCTAATAGTGTTTGTTTTTTCTCTTTTTCTTAGTTATCCCAACTGCACCTGGTCAGGTGGTTGCCACAAGGAATACAAAGACATCAGTTGTAGTTCAATGGGAAAAACCAAAACATGGAGAGGATTTATATGGCTACTACATTGACTATTCTGTAGTGGGATCAAATCACTGGGAACCTAGTAACCACAAACCTATTAAATACAACAGGTATTGATGATATTTCTGTATTTTTGAGACATTTGAAAATTGTAGGGTAGTTTCAAGCCAATTGAAGTGCTAAGGCATGGTGTTATAATGGAAGGAGAATCTGAATTAATGTGAAAAAAACCAGTCTGCAGACTCTCAGGGCATCTTTGTTTTATTCCATGACTTTGAGTTATAAAAGCAGGTTCTAGAGACAGGATTCTGAGTTTCTTGGACATGAGTAAGCACAAAATAAATGCCTTCCTTAAAGTATGAGTTATGTTATGGGATAAACAGACCTGGTTCATGTGAGTATGATAAGGAGAGGGAGAACAAAGAAAATTTATCATAGTCTGTGGACAAAAGGCTAAAAGGTCAGGCCATTTCTGCTATAAATGTGGTGGGAAAAGTGCGTTGGCTGCTGACACCACTGTGCAGAAAATCCAAGTATCCTATTCCAGAAACTTCTGAGCTCCCTGATCTGCTACATCTATGGATAAAGGACAGTATCCCCTGTTTCTAGTTCACTTGTCATGACAGTAGCCCTCTTTGTATTTCTGATGATTTTCTACTCCTTTCTGAAAATACCACACTCCATTATGTAATTTCCTCTGTGACAATCATATTTACATTATTAGAATCACTTGCCAAAGTTTAGATGTGGAGTTTGTATTTTGTATAACAAGCCCATCATATTGTTTCATGCATTTTTTCTCCAGTTATTAATTAATTTTGCGTGACTTTGTATTCCCCCGAATCCTTTTTTCAAATAGCCAGAGAATTTAATCAAAGAAAAAACAGAGGCTAATTCTTGGTCGAAGGGATTAGAACAGCATAAAATAACAAAAAGCATTTCATTTTTTCATTCATGAACTTATCCTACAGTAGGATAGTTCTGAGTATTCTATCCAGTACAATAATTACCTAGAACTTCAGATCAAAACTGAAAACCATTTTTGATAATGACTATGAAAGTACAGCAAAAAACAGTCTCTTCCCAGAATAGATTAGAATCCAGCAAGCCAATGTTCAGAGTGCTAGATCAGCACTAGCAATCTAATGAATACTGTGACTTTTGTTCCAGTGTCTCATCCTATTATAGTGTACTACATCCTGTCATTGTATTACAGTTTCCTTCATGGTAATATTTTCCTTTGTGAAGCACTTGTGAAGTTGAGCTTTTTAATTGCTATAATGATTTCATTTTACAACACAGAATGTTTCCTGTAAAATAATATTAATAATACATAATACTATTTTTTAACCCAGGTTTGTTGTTCATGGTTTGGAAACTGGAGAGCAGTATGTCTTCCGTGTGAAAGCCGTGAATGCTGTAGGATTGAGTGAAAACTCGCAGGAGTCAGAGGCTGTAACAGTACAGGCAGCCCTTAGTAAGTGTGAATCTCTGCAACTCAGCTTCTTGTTTCTTGAATGAATCACATATTTTCGGGAATCATCTCTTTTGGTCTGATTTGCTGTTACATTCAGTATACCTTGCAGCCACCAAGTACATCTGCTTAATGATGTGTATGCTCTGGCATGAGGCTATTCTAATAAAAATACATTTTTTATAAAAAAGTTATTCATAATGCCGGTTAGAAATATTGGGTAATATGCACTGTAATAACAAGGTTTCCTTCTACTCCTACGGCTGTATTAAAGAAATTTAAATTTTGATTGAGTTAGACAAGTAATTTCTGAGTGACTTGGAGCGGTGCAGAACAGTTTTGCATGGAATCTGCTCCATTTGGCTGAACCAAACAGAAAATTTGCTCTGTGTGCTGGAGGTTAGAACACTATCTACCTCCTCTATCTACCTCCACAATCTACCTCTTTACCTGCTGTAAACAATATTTTTGTGTAAGATCAACAGTGCAAGCTTCAATGATACATGTTGAGTGAAAGGCTGGATAATTATTTGAAGCAAAAAGTACACAGATCTGGGCTACTATGATGCAGTGTTCATTTCTGCATAGTTTTAGTTTCATACTGAAAAATTTAAAATAGAACACCTTTTCTCCAGCTGAGTGTCCTCTACCTCTTGAAGAAGACTAACATACATTTCAGAAATAATTCTCTAAAAGATTTGTAATTCAAAATGGTCAATAGAAGGTGAATTTGTATGCTACTGACAAGCTGTTCTATTTGATTTTTTTAGGACGAAGTGTGTCTCATATGGGTAGGTGGTGCACAAATACCTGTACACTTATCACCACTATAGTGTAAATGCACTTGCACCCATTACTTTGTCACTGTGTGTTTTGAAGATGAAGTTTGCATGGGTATGTCACCAAACACAGAGCACATGGATCTTACACATATTTATGGAATGTGGATGGCTTTTGTCCATTTTGGTAGCCTTTACAGGAATTTAACTGGACTACTTATAGGTGACTTACATTAGCATGGCCAGAACATTTTAGTAGTATTATTTTAAGGGCATTTTTATAGGACTTTGCTATGATCATTCTTATTTACTGAGAAGTGGCAATAAATGCAAAGATCGGATTTCGTGGTCTCTGAGAAAGTCTATTTGAAAGATAAAAGAACATAAAGCTTGTTCTGCTGATTAGTATCTGGTTATATGCTCATTACAAGTACAGGTATAAGATCAGAGACTGTATTAAGGGCTATGGCCACTGTGTTCTTTTCTGAATGAGGTAAGTTACATTCTCTCGAATTATACTGGTAATTCAACAGGAAATATCAGATGAACTTTTGGGCCAGATGCTTAGCCTGCACTGACTGCAGCACACCACTGTCAAAAAAAGAGCATCTTTGGGTTAACTTTCAAGCATAGGTTGCAAGTGCAAAACTGCTGGCTAGAAGGAGTTCTTGCTGGTAGTAGAGGGGTAAAACTCAGTAAAAGAGTTTTCTTCATCTCTAGGAAAATGCCTGGGTGACGTTTCTGCTTCTGCTACAAATGAGAGTAAACTTGTGCAGGTCAATTCCTGAAGGAAATTACTTTTCTGCCTCAACAAGTTATTGGAAATTTAAATATTTTCTATTTCTTGCAGGGTAAAATGCTATCACAGTCTGAATAAAGCAGATTATATCAGTGTAGGAGGGAAAAACGATGATGGCTATAGATCAGTCAGTCATATGAATTAATGGCAATTACTTTCAAGTTCATGGCCTTTTTCTTTCTTTCTTTTTTTTTTTTTTGTTTTTTAATTCTGGGATGATTTTTAGTGTATTCTAGAAGTACTTGAGCAGCTTATTTGTTTCTTAGCAGGAAATTATCTTGTGATCTATTTGAATCTTGTAGCATAATATTTGGACTGGAAACATTTGCTGGCTGTGTTATTTCCATACCAAACCTCGTCTATTCCTTCTTGCTATATCCAGAGAGAACAGAATGTTAGGCAGATGTTTCAAAAGCTTGCACATTTATATCTGGTGATAAAATGAATGTTGATTAGCAACTTTACAACTAAGTTGTAACAATATGCAGCTGACAGCAGTATGCTGAAGAAAACAGAAGTAATACTGAAAATACTAAGCAACTTCTACACTGCAGTATTTTAGACTCTGTCCTAACTCTTAGGTTGCTCATTTCTCTGCAGCATGTCCATCATATCCTCATGGTATCACACTTCTGAATTGTGATGGTCATTCAATGACCCTTGGCTGGAAAGCACCAACATACAGTGGAGGTTCACCAATTCTTGGTTATTACATGGATAAACGAGAAGCTAACCATGAAAACTGGCATGAAGTCAATTCTTCCCTTATTACCCGGACAATTTATACGGTTGGTATTTTTTAATCCTTATGTTTTTGGAGTTGATTTGTATTATTTTTTTGAGGTTATTTTGCAGAACAATTCTTATTATGACAAAACAAGGCATTTCCATGTGAAGGCTAAAAACTGCAGTAGGGAATCAGTGCCATCCCCTGCTATGAAATTCTAAGACAAATAAGGCCATTCAGGTGAGAAAATTTCTGAGGGAAATGCATGAAGCACATTCTTCGCAAGGAAAAAAATGAGCTATAAAATGCTTCACAAACTATTTTCATTAATGATCACTATATGCATCACCACTGTAACAACGTGCAGAGGAAGGATGGAAGCATTTAGCAGGACTGATGACAGTCCTGTCTGTAAAACTGGAGACTTGTAAATGAAACTGAGATGGACTGAGAAAAAAATATCTGTTTCTGTTCTTACTTTCAAAATCTGCCTTCAGCTGAATAAGGATGTATATTAATGCACTTAGTCTTATGTCTCATCACCTTCTTTACAGAGTACCAGTTTTGAAACAAATTACTACTGATTGCACTTAAAAAGTATTAAATGCATCTTAAAAGAGGAAAATTTGGATGTGAACTTCCTTGATGAAAAGTTAGGGAGATGGGTTATAGCAACTAAGCAATCAATCCAATGCTTGTTAAATTAAATTAAACAATCAGATTTTATTCAAAAATACATAAAATTTTATTTCTGCAAGTCAGTAGCTTTCCTGTAAAACTCAGGGCAGAAGTAAGTCTTGCTGATATTACACAGCAACTGCAGAACAACCATGACATTGGATCTAGTCAGCATGGATTTCGGAAAGGCAGGCCCTGCCTGACTAACTTGATCTCCTTTTATGATCCAGTGACTCGACTGGTTGATGACAAAAAGGCTGTGGATGTTGTGTACTTGGACCTTAGCAAAGCCTTTGACACGGTTTCCCACAATAAGCTTCAGGAGAAACTCGTAAAGCACGGGCTGGAAAGGAACATTTTATGCTGGGTTACAAACTGGTTGGAAGGGCGAGCTCAGAGGGTGGTGGTGAATGGTGCAACATCGGACTGGCGGCCAGTCACCAGCGGAGTCCCACANTGGGTGTAGACCTCTTTTTCCAGGTTGATGACACCAGAATGAGAGGGCACAACCTCAAGCTACGCCAGGGGAGGTTTAATCTTAACGTTAGGAAGCGGTTTTTCACGGAGAGAGTAATTGCATATTGGAATGGGCTGCCCAGGGAGGTGGTGGAGTCGCCATCCCTGGAGGTGTTTAAAAGAAGACTGGACGAGGAGCTTAGTGACATGGTCTAGCTGGGGGATGTAGGGCTGGATGACGCTGGGCCCCTTCCAACTCATAATACTCTGTGTGTGATTCTGTGTGTGATATTTGACACTAAAGTAGAGAATAATGCTCGAGAGGAGCTGAGGAAGAATGTTTCATGCACAGAAGGCAATCAGCAATACTCAGGTGTATGTGTGCTCATGACTGATTTTATAACTGGCATCTCTGACATAGCAGATGGAGCATGAATGCTGAGAAATAGAAAAGGACAGGTGGGATAGCTATGAAAGGGCAATACTAAGCAATACTTTCCAGCTACTGTATTTTTATTTTTCAATGCATTTGTAAACAAAGGAGTAATGTAAATTAGGGGCCACCATTCGGAATTTAATTGGATATTTAAGTGTCAGTCTCCCCAGTAACTGAATTTGTGCCCATGGGTGCATCTTTGTACATTAATTTAAATGACTGGAATCTGAAATACTGATGAGAAATAAAACCAAGACAGGTTTAAGTAGCACAGAATACTTTATGACATACTGCAAGCAGAGAATACCTCAAGATATACAATGCAGCACTGGGAAATGACTTAAGATTTAACCTTCTCTGATTAAAGAATTCCATGGGTTCCCTGAAAATGTTATTTCCCTTAATAACATGGGATTTCAAAATAATTTTTGCCATCTGAGATGTTATTCCTTCTTCTGAGACACATATATAATTCTCTGGCTTCAAGAAATTATGTCTAAATTATTTTAGTGCCTGACTTTTCTATCTTACCTTGTTTGTTTTCGTCTTGTATTTGATGTTATCCCATCATATGTTTGTTACCATCCCATCACATGTTTTTTACTACTAAAAAAATTGTACAAGAACCCTTTTCTTCCTCACGTTTTCACATATAACATAGTTATAGTTTATTTATTCATGAAAACCTAAAACTGTTTAGTATATCCGGTAGAAGTACTACCCTCAGTTGTCTCTTTCTTTTGAGAAATATGTTTAAATACAGCTGTGGGGAAGTTATGCAGAGGAATGAGATGTAGAAGGCTTGTTTTTTTTGTATTAGGTAGTCTGGAAGAGGAAGGATGGAGCAAGGCTTCTACCATGAGGCTCTCAGGGTGTCAAGACGTTTCTGTCTTTTAGTCCTCTGTGATGATCTCAAAATCTGAAATACTGATGTGGGGATAGGTTTGGCACATTAGATAAGTGAGGATTCATTTACCAAGCATGTTTCTAGAGGAATGGCATGGGTTCTGCTCATCCCAGTGCCAGTGCTTGCTTTCTTTCTTTGTAGTGGTAGGCAACATTAAGAGAAAGATGCATACGAAAATCCACTTTAGTATAGTGGTGAGTGTCCCTGTCTCTCATGCAGGAGACAGGGGGTTCGATTCCTGCCAGAGAGGCAGTGATGCTGTTTAAGAGCTGGACTCGATGATCCTTGTGGGTCCCTTCCAACTGAGAATATTCTGTGATTCTGTGATACAATGCATAAAGAAATTGCTGAGGGGTTCTTTCCCAGAGTTATATCAGCACATTGTGGAACTAATTGGATTGTTTTTACCTTTGATTTCCTGATTTTCCCTACTTCCTTGGTCAGTCCATTGCAACCTCCTTAAACCAAAACACGATTTGAACTCTTATTTAAGTGAATGGCTTATGAATAGCTATATTCATAAGCAATGCAAGAAGGTGTTTCAGGTTAGAACAGTCACCCATAAGTATCTGCTAGTTATCATTCATTGATTGGGCTCCCTGGACCTTTGCTTTAGCCTTTTACAGCCTTTCATGCCCGTATTTGAGTGCTGTTATTACTAGGATGATGAGACTGAAATTTGGAAGTATTATATAGAACTCTGCAGTACGTTTGGTTTAAGAGTAAAATCTTCAAATTAGATCCTCCAGCACAGCAGTAAGACTTGATAATTAATTAACTAATGTTTATTTTTAAGAATTTATTAAATGAATATAAATAATGGATTTTGATGTATTGAATTGATTTCTTAAAATAAAAAAGGTAGAAGATTTGACAGAAGATGCCTTCTATGAATTTAAAGTCGCTGCTGCAAATCTGGTTGGAATAGGTCAGCCTTCAGATCCCAGTGAGCATTTTAAGTGTAAAGCCTGGACTATGCCAGAACCTGGTAAGTCTATTAGTTCTTCATCAATCTCAATTTAATATGAACTTAAAATACAGCTAGTGAAATGTTCCAGCCAAACTGCTGGATGTCTTTTGCTTAATTTCTTCCATATTATCTGTTGAGTTTACCCTTGCTTTTGAGATCTCCTGCTAAAATCTACCTTCACATCCTCACTTAAGACCTTGAATCTCCTCAGAAATAGTTGACCTTTACTGAGATTGCTGGGTGTTCCTATTTTTTCACTATTCACATCCACTCAGAGCAGAAATTCTTGAGTCTGTAAACCTCTATCAGTTCTTCAAGGCCTACAAGCTCCACTTCACACTCTCCACCTGTGCAATATATGGGCATCTCTGGACCATAATTGCAGTCTATTAAGAAAATGCCGGGATAGAGATTAATATATATTAATAATAATATTATATATGCATAATATATGAATATGAATATATATGAATAATTACCTCATATGAGCATATACATTTGTGCCGAAATATTTGACATCTAAGGAATTAGTCCCCATCAGTAATGCCTGAGATCTGTAAATAAACTATGGAAGGGTTTTTGTAGGCTCATTCTGCTTATTTTATAATGCTGTAACCCTCATTCATGCTGAGAAAAACATTTGCTGAAGCTATTTCTGATGTCTGGACTGATTTGCCTAAACAAAGTCTGTCACAAATACAGTCCATTACGAAAACACAGGTACCTACTACTTTAAAATATTTCTACCTTCCTTTCTCCCAGATGATGTAAAATACTGCTGTATTGTTGTATCAAATTCTATTTATGACATTGAGTATGCAATTAAATATCCATTCTAATACTTGTTTATATCATGAGGAGCTGTCTAACATCTGCAAGCATCTGTTCTGTGCCTGAATGTTCACACAGTTATTTTCTTAGCGAAGGAAAAAACCCACACAACACCTAAATCTGGATTTGTATAACTATCAAAACTATTATTGGATGGGATAAAGTTGCAGGGAAGCTTCAGTTTTCTTTTCTATGATATGTGCAAAAGGTAGTTCTTACATAGAACACGAAAAGAACCAGTAAGATCATAAATTTTTTATGAGTACAGACTCTCAAATGTCATCTAATCCAATTACTTGCCCACTTGCAGGTCAGCTATACCTATCCCATTGACAGAGGCCTGTCTAATTCATTCAGGTTCTTTGAACAAGAGCTATTCCTAATTTTACTATGCTTGCAGTTTAAAAGTTTCTCTAATATTATTGAGTCTTTCTTCCTGCAACTTTCTCCGTAGATTATGTATTCCCTATTGAAAAATTAGCAAAGTTTTTGCTCTTCTTCAGACTTTTCCAGTTGGTTCATTTATTTTTTGTATGCAAGTGTGCAAACTGGAGACATTCTTTCAAATGAAGATTTTTAAATGCTGAATGACTTTCAATTTGCCCTTTAAAACAAAAATTACAAGTTTAGTTCGTTTTAATGTCCAGATTCTTTTCTATAAAACTGTTTGTCAGAGAGCTATTGTCTACATTTTATAGCTAAATTATTCTAGGTTCATAAATCTTACAGTATGAATTTAATGACATCACAAAACTGCTAATAATAAAATGTTTAAACTTCTGACCTTAACTCACTTCTCGTTAATTTCATTTTCTTATCCTCTTGTAATATTTAGTATAAATGCATCATCAGTTGGACAATTATATTTCTTAAAGAAAGAATTTTGATTTATACTATCTACAGTGTTTTCAAAACATCAGTGAAATTGCCTAGTGTGAAAGCAAGTGAAGATTATCCTTCATTTTAAGTGACAGATAAAGAAATTAAATAAAAGGCACTTTCAGGAAATGAAGAGAGTGATATTTCCATTTTCATAATGAACAATCTGACCTTTTTACTCTTTGGTTTATTACGTTGTTCTCATTATGAAATGAGTTGAATAGACAGTATTACATTCCTCCTGCTTAAAAAAAATCCACAACAAACAACACTGCCCTCTACCCCTCCACCCGACCATTCCCCCCCACCCCCCAAAAAAAAAATCTCAAGACTATTATAATGTTTCACAAGCTTTTTAAAACTGTATTTTTAAATGATGGCTTAGCATCAGCTAGGAGAAAGAGCCTGACCTGCTTCCCTGACTTATTAAAGATACTGAAGACTAATGTAACTTTTGATATGGAAGGGAGGTTTCCTTTGAAAGGCCAAAACCCTTTGCAGGATTTCCAGAATAAGTGATGGATTCCTTCCCCAGAGTCCATAACTATTTCATCCTTCCGCAGAGCTCTAGTCTTTGGTATCTCTGTGGGTTCCTGCACGTTACCAATGATAGCTAATGGATTATTTTATTTTAAATAAAATGAAATGTCTAGTGTCTCAGAATCCTCAGAATAGAACACACTTCATTACTCTTTTCCTTCTATTCTTTAGATTTCTAGCAAGTGCATTTGACAGTGGGATTTTAGTTTGTGGATATATAGATATTAACTTGAGATTTTTAAAGACCCCTTAGGAAAGGCTTTAGGTTCCTTGAAAAGTCTGTCCTTTCATGGGAAATCTGGTATTTATCTTTCTAAGGACTGCAACAAGTATTTAATATGTTTCTTTTCTGAAATGTGCTTATCCATTTTTGAGAAACTCTTCTAATTTTTTTTCCTGTATATTTGGTGAATGTCACCCTTTACAAATTTTTTGTTCATTTATTACTGGTTAGCATCATGTAGGCTGGAATGGCAATTAGATTTATTTGTATGGTTTTTCCATTAAAAAAATTAAATTAAATGGTGTGATGTATTGTAGGGAAAAGTAATATCTTGAAAATAGAACAAACTCCTAAGTCTTAGGATTTTTTTCAGCTTTTCTTACTCTAAATATAATATTAGTATTCTATCATGAGAATCATGGTAGGAAACTGTCATGATTATGTCTTTATTTTTGATATTTTTTACTAATGTAAATAAATATAAAGGAAATATTAAAAAACAACTGGTACAAGGTAAACTGAGTGACATTAGAACAGTTATGTTAGCTGCAAACGTATAAAATCTTACTTATTTATAAAGTACCCTAGGATGTTTTCAAGATAAATTATTCTCCTAACAGATATCATCTTGAGAAGTTCCTCTGGGCTATCCACCTCATAATAAAAAAATCTGTCAGGGAACAAGAAACCTGATCCAGAGGCCCCTGGTGCCACTGAGTTTGGGATTACTCTGAAAAATCAAGGCTCATATATACCAACAGAAAAATAAAAATCCTGAGGTTAGATTATGAACCTGAATCAAGCTCAGTGATGCAACTTTGATGTGGGGCTGGTGAATTAGATAACAGACAAGAAGCCTCCCTTACTTTTTGGAAAATCTTAAAGTGCATGGATTTTACACATGATTAACTTTCCCTTAAAATGGAGTTACTGAGATCTAGCTAAGCATGCGTGCTTCAGAATACTAATGTCGCTCGCTGTATAAAGCAGATATAGCCATACACAGCCATGAGGGGAAAATGACCTAATCACCACGTATACCAAGTTTATTGTTAAGGATGAGATTTTTGAAAGCAGAGACTGTGAAAATTGTAGAGGTACATTTTAGCCTTTAAAGGAACAGTTTGCAAAACTTCATTACAGTGATACTTTGCTGAATCGCACTTCAACATTTGCTACCTCAGATCTTTGCAGGTTTCTCTTCCATGAAGATGCCTTGTTTCTTTGCAGTGTTTCCGAGCCTACACATGCCCCAGAGCTGGGGAGTGGGGCTGCCATGCCCCATGGGGAGGAACAGGCTTGTCCTGTGGGGTGGGGTGTTGGCGCTGTGCCAGTCTCTCGTAAACCGGCACATGAGAGTGTTGTAAAGCTTCATAAAATTCAAGCTGATACTGGGGCCGCAGGGGAGGGGTGGGATCACGGGCTGCTTGTCCCACGGCTGTGGATACAACTGATGCTGGGGAAGACCATGATCCCCACAGCAGCACAGCTCCACCTGGTCCCAGTTGTGGGGCCAGCCCATGCCGCCAGGGAGACAAAGTGAGTGGGGGGTCAGGAGGGCATGCGCATGGGCTACCTAGTCCCTGGGAGCCATAATAAGGAGAGGAGGATGTTGTCCCACACCCCTCAGCCCCAGCAGCCACAGTTGCCATGTCAGCTCTGCTTAAAGGAATCAACAGCCTGGTCTCGCTTGCAAAAGGACCTGCACTGTGTTGCCCGCACTGCTCCCGATTCCGGGGAGGGTGATGCCAGTTTCCCTGCACCGTACATGCTGCGAATGGACTGGCATCACTCCCACTGGACAGCCTCCAGTTGTGGGCAGGGCAGCCCTAGTTCCCCTGTGCTTTCTTGCCTCGTCGCTGTGCTGCCCCACACCGGGACAGCACAGGGGTGGTACCAGCTGCCCGCCACTGCTTGGCACAGCCTGATGAGGCAGCAAAGGCATCCCTGTGGCCACCAGGGGTGAGGGGACCAGGGAGATGGGCACGGCTTATTTGCATACTCATGACATGCCTACCTTTGCGGATCAGGGGATTCACGGCAGCCAAGGAGACCCTAACCCCCACGAATTTCAAGGTATTACTGTATATTGAAGCAAACTTCCAATATTTAAAATATTTTAGGTCCTGCCTATGACCTCATGATATGTGAAGTTAGAAATACGTCACTGGTTCTTCTGTGGAAACCTCCTGTATATGAAGGCAAAAGCCCTATTACTGGGTACTTAGTGGACTATAAGGAAGTAGATACGGAAGATTGGATCACTGCTAATGAAAAACCTACTTCAAAGCGCTATCTTAAGGTAACACTTGCTTTACTTAGTATCAATTCATAACTTAGTTCTAAAAACTTCTGATTAAGTAAGACAAAGATATATATTTGAACTTTGGCTTCTGCTAACATCTTCATATAAGTAAACAAAATAGTTTAGATTGTTTTTTAAACTGGCTTTGCTCTTTATCTTGTTCAAGGTAACTGATTTACATGAGGGTCATACCTATGTTTTCAAAGTTCGTGCAGTGAATGATGCTGGGATAGGCAAGTCATCTGAGATATCTGAACCAGTGTTTGTTGAGGCACGTCCAGGTAAAATGAACTGTTTAATCTCCTCTTCTTCTGAAATACTAAAATACTTAGAATTGAATTTAATCAATCTGATTTGATATTGTATCACAGATAAGTATTTCAGGAGTTAAGAAGCTCTTAGACTTAAAACTTGAAGAAAGAATCATGTGGATGGAGAGACAGTGATAAGATTTTTTACCTTACTTCAGGAATTATTTGATAATCAGTTATTTTAGGTTTTATTCTAACAAAGGTGCTACTTGCTGTAACTGGAAAAAGTATGACAATGCATTTATTAAAGCTTCAGGAGTAATTATAGAGTTGGTTTATTTAAACCTTTTATATCTTCTCATATTCAGTTAAGTCTTATTGATATGTTTCTCAATAAGCATTTATCAGTTTTAGCATTCTTTTTTATGTGTAGAGTATGAAACTTGCTAGTATGTGATGCTGAGTCAGAATATTGAAATCCACTTTAGTACAGTGGTGATTGTCCCCACCTCTCATGTTGACCAGGGTTCAATCCTGACAGGGTGGCAGTGGTGCCGTTTAAGAGTTGTACTCGATGATCCTTGTGGGTCCCTTCCAACTCAGAATATTCTGTGAAATATGATATAAACCTGCTCCAAGACCAGCAAATAAAATCACTACCTGTTAGAGCAGATGGACAAAATTTGCAAGAATTACAACCTGAAAGAAAAATGCAGCCTTGACATATGAGTTGATTCCTATTTTGCAGGAACAAAAGAAATCTATTCAGGCGTGGATGACGAGGGTAACATTTACCTGGCTTTTGAGTGTAAAGAAGCTACAGATGCATCTCATTTTGCATGGGGTAAATTTTATGAGGAGATTGATGATTCTGATAAGTTTAAGATCGAAAGAGAAGGAAGTCAGTAAGTCATGCCAATTTATCAAATTATTAGAAATTTTTATGTTAAAAAGCTCAGTAACATGTGAAACCCAACTAATTATATTCTTCTTTACTGGTGATTTTAGTTCTAAGCTGTACTTCAAAAATCCGGATAAATCAGACTTGGGAACTTACTCTATCTCAGTTAGTGACACAGATGGGATTTCATCTAGCTTCGTTATGGATGATGAAGGTAAGGTTCTCAAAATCTCAAGTCCTTCTTCATTGTATCACTAAAACTTACCCAAGAAAAGAAAAGTGTTAAGAACCCCAGAGCTCTCACAGTGTTTCTTATGCATTAAGGGAAACAAAAAAAGACCACAGAACAGGCTTCATATGATTATTTTCTGATTATCATAATAATGAAAGCTGGGATAACTTCAGGCAATATTTTGTTTTTATTTCTTCCTCTTTTTTTTTTTTTTTAAGATGAGGAATATGTCAAATTGGAATTGTTTTCTTTTTGCTGGAATTATAATGATGTTTGCAAATATCTGTTACACTTTCAATTGTGCTTGAGGCTCTAGATACAGTTTCATATAACTGAGATGCAGGAAATTAGTGAGAAAATGGTGATGCTTTAACAAGAACTGAATACATTGGATCAAATTATTGTTTTGCTTACATTTATTTCTGTTGTGCTTTATTTCATTGTAGTTAAATTGTTTCATTTTAGGTGTGATGAGTTTGCTTCAGTCTGACTTTATTTTACCACTGAGAGGTGCTAACACAAAAAACAAAGAAGAGAGTGCTATTTTACATAGCAAAAAAAATTACTATGGTGCTTTCCCAGTCCTCAGGTTGTAATTGCTATGCCCACTTCCTTAAGTGTGAAAATCCCTTTGCTTACCATGTTTCTGAGTCATGTAAAGAGAAGAGATGAGACTGTGAGTCTGATAGTAGACTCCAAAAAAAATGTTCTCTAGGACATGGATAATTTGTGAGGACTCTTAGTCATTATGAGTATCTGCTTCTTCTAGTTCTTCTAGAGTATATACACTTGCAATATTTTTAATTTTCCAATGCATTTTATAACGAGAACTACTGATTGGCTTAGTTTTGAAGCATCATTATGAAATCTCTCTGTAGGTCTTGTTACCATCAGTTCTACCTTTGAAGATTTTTTTTGTGTAAGAGCACTGAAGGCATTTGCTGTCCCATACTTAGCCTATGTCTTCTTTGGTCATATTTGCCACTCAAAGTTACAATTTTGTTTTTACTGGATCATTGTGCAAGTATCATATTTTGGATCTTAGTACTGAAACCCATTATTTCATTGCCCATTTGCTCTTTCAAATGCTATACATTCTCCTGTAATTTTGCTAGATCCTTGAAAATGTCATAGATCCATTCTAATTTTCTCTGGTCTTTACACTGTCTGTAGATTTGGAATTGGCGGTAAAGTCCATTTTCTAAATCTTTATTGGTAATTTGTATGATCAATAGGATTAGTGTGAAAATCTAACAAAGTGATTTCTAGATTATCACACAGTCTTCATGAGGATCTAGTGCATTAAGCAGATTTTTCTGTACTGCTTTCAAGACTAACCTGAACTCAATCTTGTCTCCTGCCATAGTAAAACAAACTTATTGGCAACAGTGTGAGAACAGAAGTCAGCAAATAAAGGAAACTCATACACCGCTTTGAAGATAGTGTTTCCCATCATTCTTGTATATTGGGGTTTTTAAAGTTTAAAATAGGTTTTGGCCCCTGATAGGATTCTCTAGCATAAGGGAGACTACATGAAAATGCATGGAATATGAATACTTGCTAAATCCATGTATCAGAATTCTAGGTTTCCTAAATCTTATTTTTCAGTCATCATTTTCTGAAAAGAGTTGGGTATTTCACATATAAGACTTAAGGAGATCACTTTGCTGATGATGATATGTGCTTTCTTCTACACTCATTTTCTGCTTGCATTTTTCAGAATAAATTAAACATGAATAATTTTCTTGTTTTCAGAGCTTGAACGTTTGATGGCATTAAGCTATGAAATAAAGAATCCAAGTAAGTGGAAGATCTGAATATATTTGGTATTCTCGAAGAAATATAATTACATACCAATGATGTGAATTCCAAAAAGATTCTTTCTGAGACAATGGCAACTGCATTTTTCATGGCAGCTTCATTTTTCATGGAACAACTTTCTTATCTTTTAGTTTGCTTAGAAGGATATAAGTTGACATTGAATAAAATCATGACTCTTAAATGCCTTTGAAGTTTAACTTTGACTACAGGCTATAGGTTTTCACTAGCCTAATCTTTACACAATGTATAAACTGTAAATTCTTTTCTCTTTTTGAGAAATTAATTTAAAAATCAGACAAAGACTTCATTAGAGGCATTTCCCTGCGAAAGATTTATTTGATATCTGTAAATAGAAGGGAGTTGCTAGTATTTTACTACAGTATTCCTATTTCTCACAAGGTTTCATGCATTATTAACTTTTGATTCCTTTCTTTCTGCAGCAATACCTCTGAAATCAGAATTAGCTTATGAGGTTCTTGAGAAAGGAGAAGTTCGTTTCTGGATTCAGGCTGAAAGCTTATCTCCAGATTCTACTTTCAGATTTGTTATTAATGATAAAGAAGTGGAAAACAGTGATGTAAGTACATACTCAGTATTATGTATAAATCATTTTGTTTAATAAACCTATATGCAATAGTAAGTATTCTATTGTTATTGTAGAATAGAGTAATTTAAGTTGGAGAAGACCTTTAACAAAAACCCTGAGAAGTCTGCCACTAAACCATGTTCCTAAGTGCCACATCTAAATATCTTTTAAACACCTCCAGGGATGGTGACTCAACCCCTTCCCCGGACAGCCTGTTCCAATGCTTGACAACCCTTTCCACAAAGAATTTTTTCCTAATGTCCTACCTAAACTACCCTGGTACAATGTGATGCCATTTTCTCTTGTCCTGTTGCTTGTTACACGGGAGGAGAGAATGACCCCCACGTCATTACAATCTCCTTGCAGGTAGTTGTAGAGAGTGATAAGATCGCCCCTGACTCTCCTTTTCTCCAAACTAAACAACTCCAGTTCCATCAGCCACTTCTCATAAGACTTATACTGCATATCCGTTACCAGCTCCATTTCCCTTCTCTGGACATGCTCCGTCACCTTCATGTCTTTCTTGTAGTGAGGGGCCCAAATCTGAACACAGGATTAGATGCGTAGCCTTTCTAGTGCTGAGTACATGGGGATGACATTGCCCTGGTCTTGCTGACCACACTGTTTTTGATACAAGCCAGAATGCCACTGCCATTCCTGACAACCTGAACACACTTCTGGCTCATACTGAACTGGTGTTGACAAACAGCCCAGGTCCTTTTCCTCCAGGCTGCTTTCCATCCACTTTTTCCCCAACCTGTACCTCTGCCTGGGGTTGTTGTGACCCAAGAGCAAGACTTGGCATTTAGCCTTGCTGACCCTCAAACAATTGGCCTTGGCACATCGATCCAGCCTGTTCAGATCCCTCAGCAGAACCTCCAGCAGATCAACAATGATCTCCTCATCCAGATCACTGATAAATACATTAAACAGGACTGGCCCCAGTACTGAGCCCTGTAGGATACAACTTGTGACCAGCCGCCAGCTGGATGTATCTCCATTCACCACTATTCTGGGCCTGGCCATCAAGCCAGGAATCAGTGCACCCACCCAAGTCATGAGCAGCTAGTGTGTTCAGGAGAATGCTGTGGAAACACTGTCAAAGACTTTTCTTAATTTGCAGTAGACTACATCTACAGCCTTTCCATTATTCACTAAGTTGGTCACCTTGTCATAGAAGGACACTAGGTTGGTCAAGCAAGACCTGTCTTCGACAAACTCATGCTGGCCTGATTCCCTCATTGACCTGTGCATGTTGCATAATGGCTCTCAAGTTGATCTACTTCTTAAACTTCTTGGAATTGAAATCAGGCTGACAGGCCTGCAGTTCCCCAGATCTTATACTTGCTTAATACCATGTTATTAGGATGTGACAATATGTGAAGAGAACACCAATCTTTAACTTGAATTGTTTTTGCAGTATAGCATTCCTGTTGTAGGGTGAGCCTACTCATACCAGAAAAATATAATAACATTTAACCCTCAGAAATCTGTATTCATTTTAGGCAACTAGCTGGCCAACAGCCGAAGAGGAGAGTTCAAACACAGAGTAGTTTTAAGAGCAAATATTTTAGAAAAATACCTCAAGGAAAAGGCTGTTTCCAGCACAGATTTGGACTCCAAATATGCAGGACCTGCTGTACCCAGAGACTCTCTGAGGCTCATGCTACTAGTTTTGCATATCATATAGGAGGCAATGACAATGAAGCAATGTTCATAGACTTAAAACTTTTATATAGTATCACTTTCTCTTTTGTTTTTTAAATTTTGGTTTAGAACCTGAATAGGCATTGAACAGCTACGGAGATCAAAGAGCAGACCACTAGCTTCCTGCATTTTTATAGCTCATACAAAGAGGCACAGAAAAGCTCTCAGACTGGGCTGAGAAGAATGCAAGGTCATGCCTTTTCAGGGCAGGAGTATGTCTCATCTACAGGCCATAAAGCAGAGCACTGGGAATATGTATTCCTGTGAGGAATCCATCTCCAGTGCAGCTGTTTGAAAAACTCAGGTAATTCCTGAGAATGGAAATCCTGGTTTGGGTCAGAGAAGCTTCTCAGCAACTTTATACTGTAGGAAAACAAAGAATATTTACTTTAATTACATATTGACAAGTGGAAGAAGAAGTATTTCTGAGTAAAATACTTCTCTGTTTTTCTTGCTTTAAGAATGAATAAACTATAGCACCAAAACCCTGAATATTAGTGCCTAGGAATTGAAGCTGACAATACTTGGCAATGCTCATGGAACAGAACAAGTTATTTTTAGTTTGCATAAGTTTTAAAAGTGTTGACAAAAGAGAGTCTTGAAGTGAAGCTGCGTTATTTCACCTCTTTAATTAGTAACCCATAGGTGACATTTACGTTTGGAGACTGATGATATTTTTGTGGAAAGTCTCATAAAAGCCTAATATTTATGGTGCCCATAAAATCATTGAACTTCATCTTGCTGCATAATGGCAGTAGTTAGAAGCCTAATTGCACTCTAAAACCTGTCTGGAGACTGGGCTACAGTCACTGAACATGTTCAATAGACCATTATGCTGGTGAATTGTGGCCTGATTTTTGACATTGGCTGAAGTGATGAATTTTGCCTGCTAGGTCCTAACAGGGAACATTTTTGGTAAGATTTCAAAAGAGGCTGAAACTAAAATGAACTGAGCCCCATTTACTCGGCTATCATTTTAATATTTTACTTCCTTTAGCTAAAAATAAGAAATAATAACAGTAATAATAACCTAACAGAAAAAGAAGCTTTACAAAGGATCAGATTAAAACATACATGCTTTCTCCTCCCTTTTTTCATTCCACCTCCCCTCCACTTTTAGTTCTGGCAAATCTAAATTTAACATTTTCTCTGAGAACTCATGAAGTAGATGCCAGTGTGGTCCTTGACCTCTGTGGGCAAGAGACTGTAAGCAAGAATTTGAATTTGCACTTTTTGCTAGTTTCGGTAAGTTTATCAATGCTCTTTTTCACCTACCTGGCCTATGTCATTAACTGTTAGAGATGAACTCCTGCGTAAGTAGATTTTCTACTTAATTTCCTGCTTAATCTAATCTTGTCTTTTTCTTTGATATCTTTCTTTGCATTATGTATGGGAAATTGAATATCCAAATTATATGAGCATTTGTCCTTATTTTATATAAATATTGTACCTCAGTTTCTTCCCTCTAAGTAATTTATTTATTAAATTATTATCCCAATCAATCTATTGGATATTCCTTTTTCAATTCCATATGTTTTTCTTCATTCTTCGGTTACCTGAATAAGATTTAAAAGATTTGTATGTTTAAAAGTACCACCAATGAATGCTAAATGTCTTGTCTGTGTCTTCACTGTTCTTTCAAACTTGTTATCCATACAACAGTAGATCCATTCTTGAGGTTGGCAAAGATGTGTCCCTCAAAGCTAAAGCAGCTATATCTGCCAGGACATTCCTACTACTTTTAGATCAGGACTTAGAGCTTCTTCCACTCTAGACTATTAAACTCTAGAGTGTTAAATGACTGGCATTTTTCCCAGCTTTTTTTTTCCCCCTTCCTTATTCTTTCTCCTTCCCTAAACTTTATTTATCTGTGGCTTCAGTACCATTTTTTACATTTGGAATCCAGTAAACATATTATTTAAAACATTCTACTTAACCGTATCTCTAATAATGTTAATAATAACAGGGTCTGTAATAATTTACTGCTTATAACTCCTTCTAGATGGTGACATTTACTGTTCTGTGCCATCATGAATGGAAGCTGGTGTGTAATATCCTTCTGTGGATTATTTTTACTTAGCTTTAAGAATTTGCTGGTTGAGATTTGTCGTGTTTTGACCCTGGCTGGATGTCAGAAATTCACCCACAACCTCTCCCAGTGGAAAAAAGCTGAAAAAGGTTTATCGCAGGGAAAACAAGGCAAGCTACAAGTGAGGAATATAAAGGATTTATTTATTAACTAACAAGATCAGAGCTTAATGTGAGAAGCTTCATTTTAAAGGCAACCTCTGCCCTGCCACCCGCCCTTCTTCTTACAACAGATCTCATATTCCCTTTTTTCCTCCAGGGGACAAAGGGGGAAAAGGGGTAGGGTAAAAGCCAGGCAAGTTGGTATTTCTGACCAGTTTTAGGGTAGGAAACCATCTCTGCTTTTTCATAAAGTCCTCTCTCTCTCTCTCTCTCTCTTTCTCGGGGAAAAGTCTTTCACGACCCTTTCCCAAGTGAGATCTCTACCCAGGGATGACAGCTCTTCCATTCTCTGTTGCCTGAGAGTCAAAGCACAGGATGCAGTTTTTTAAGCACTGGCTTTGCTACTTCATATATAAGCCCATCCCAAAGTACATAGACAGATCCTACCATAATGCAATTCTGTCACAAAGCGTCTGTCCAAAGGATCTCTGCTGAGCTCTCAGCTCCAACTCCGTGTTTCTGAGCTCTAAGATATCTGCAGCTTCACAGCATGATCCTCCATTTTGAGCATGGCCTCAGGTGGATTCTGCATCGCTGGTTCCTCTCTCTCTATTCCATATTGGCTTGTAATTTTCTGTTTCCTTGAGGATGCATGGCAATAATTTATCTTTCTGGAATATTTAATAGAAAGCAAACACATAGAGGACACAAACAATGAGAAGCATATTTAACTTTGATTTCAAGTCAATATTTGATGTTTCAAGTATTCTGCAAACACTTTTGTTAATAGCTAAATGTTCTGACACAATTCTACCTCACTTGCTGGACTTGGCTGACTGTTTTTGAAGAAGCTTTGTTTAGTTTGCACAAGTTATTTTTCTCCTGGTCTTTTACTTTAGTCTTTGAAACTCACACAGCATTAAATTAGAAAATGATTTTACTGTTCCTAAATAAACCTTTTTTTAGTGAGAAAATAAGATCCACTATTAAGCTTCTAGATAAAACGTAGATATTTAGTAGTAATGAATTTTTGGATTTGCTGTGATGTATTTATTTGAAGATCCACATTTATGTCTACAAACATAACATTTCCAGTTATTTCTGGACTCTGCTAGGAAAAATGCTTCAGCCTAGAAAACCCTTTTGTTGAACTGGAAGCTATAATGCAGTTGAAGGCTGGCTGTGTAGGCTCTTCTTAAAACACACATACTGCCATAAACTATTTTTTTCAAATCCAAATTATGATGATTCGAGGATTCCAAAGGCAGCAGCACGCAGATATTTCTGTCACTACTGGAATCTTATTGTACAACAGTAAAGACAAGCAAACCCCTGTTTCCATAGTTTACAATTAAATGGACATAGAGAAGCTTGAGTGTGGAGGCAGGAATATAAAACATAATTAATTTGATGCGAATCATAAGTAATTTACACTATAATAAAGTTATTACTTGTTTGTTTCAGAGGCATAAAATACATTGTGACCATTCTAATGGCATTATCGAAATGGTGATGGAAAAATTTACAATTGACAATGAAGGTACCTACACAGTACAGATTCAAGATGGAAAGGCCAAGAACCAATCCTCGCTAGTTCTCATTGGAGATGGTAAGTTCCCTGAAACACTGAAACTTTGATGAAGTGAACTTCAAGTATTCTTTGAGTTATTTTGTGACTAACTCATTTTTCACTTACCTCTTTTAAAATTTAGCATTCAAGGCAGTATTGGCTGAGTCTGAGCTCCAACGAAAGGAGTTTCTCAGAAAGCAAGGTAAGACAGAATAAAGTGGTGACTGTAGACCCAATTTGCAGCTAATGATTTATCCCTGAATGAATCAGTGCTTGCAGATTCCATTCTTCATTAGAAAATGAGTATATTACACAGTTTGATAAAATGCTTGAACCCTTGTGAATCTTATTTTCTAACATTGTCAATTTGTGACAGAACCTTCACTAAGTAGAGAAGTAGAGTGGGAGTCCTCATAAGAGGTTGTCTTTGCTCAATATTCATGAGAAGTGCATCCAATGTAGGCTCTGATCCAACAAAACATTTAATCACATTTAGTTTTAAACATACAAATTATCTCTTCAATATAATTGACAGAAGAGTAGACAGCCAAGACGAGTAGGACCAGATAAGGAAGATTAAAAACTTGACTCTGGGGTTTCTGTCCAGGCAAAATTCCAGGAACTAAATGTATATTTGTTTATAGTTGTTATACAGTTCACAGAATCACAGAATCACAGAATCAGTAAGGTTGTAGAGTTTGTTATATACTCATTATGGATATTGCTTCCTGCTGAATGAGAGAATTACTACTGGATACCTAATTCAGAATTCTATTACTGTAAAATCCTTAAAAATGAGTTGGAACTCTAGTTTTGTAATTTTCACTTGTAAGCATATGGCTTTTAGGATGAAAATGACAATAATAATTAAACCAATTTATTCTAAATAAGATTCTAGGTAAAATTTTGTAATGTAATTATTTTTATTTATTT